>JAOXJJ010001202.1:0-41058 GCA_025769935.1 Phoenix roebelenii
TATATATAGTTTTTGGAATTGTGTTTAATTTATACAAATGGTACGTTAATTTATTTTCAATGATATGCTTATGTAATTTACAAATTATATGCTTATTTTAATACAATTGACTTGAACTATTGATTAAAAAAAAATCATAGAAAATTATGGTGGACATGTAAGCACTTGATAATTGTCCTCTCCTAAGTTTTAGAAGGAAAACTTAGTATCTGCTCCTTGTTTGATTGCTATACAAGAGTTAATTCTCATGTTATTGACCACTTAATGTGCAATCTCTACGGATAGAGAAAACCTTTTTGCATACGATTAGGTATAACTAGAGATGCACATAGATCAAATTGGTTGGGGTTAGAGACTATCCAACTCCTTGGCCTAGATCCGGACTTATCCAATCAGTTTTCTAGAAGTCGGGGCAGGCCCAATTTTATCTTGTACCAAATCAAACAAATCTAACATGCCTAGTTCCGTTTGGTTCCCGGGTTGACCGAAACCCACACCCAAATGAACAGGGTCAAACTTAATGGCACTAATATAAAAGTATGGATCAGCATTCACGTATCTATATTTTAGCGGCGGGCCGTATCTCTTTCAGCCACCTTTTAAGCCGCACTGGCCCGAAGATTTCGAGTACGGGAGGTATTGGCCTCCGATTCCTCTTACTCTTAGTCCTCCCCTTTCGCCGCGCAGCCCTCGTCGTCGTCCTCCTCCTCCTCCTTCTCCTTCTCCTCCTCCTTATCGCTACGGCGGAAATCTCCGAGCCGGATCACAAGGTAACCTATCCCTAAGCCTTGAGATCCTACTCCCCACTTTTTCTATTGGCATCTGTTCTTCGATTTTTTTTCCTTTAGATTTTGGGTTGTGATTTCTGTTTCCCTAGCCCTATACTAGTTTTTTTTTTTAGAAAAAAGAAATTTTATGGAACCATGTTTATGAATTTCTCTGTGATTTTTTTTTGGAAAGAGGCTTGGAGTGAGCAAGTTAGTTGATCTTTCCACGCATTCACCTTGTAATTTTTCATTGATCGACCATATCTTGGCAACTGTTGTTGTAGTGATTGCGTTGTTGCTTGAGCTTATATTCTTTTACATATATAGCCTTGTAATAGTGAATGTGTCTTATTGTAAACTGGTGTGATGTTTTGTAAAGATCGTGATGACATGATATATTTCTTTTAAAATTATGCTTCCTACAATCCATGGCAACCTTAAGAAATTTTGTTTAATGACCATAACAAAAAGTAGTTATGGGCCTGTTGTTTATATGCTCTGTTTTCTAAGAACTAGACTGAATGAATATTATCATGAAAATATTTTGTTTGTTGAATTGTTTGCAAAACTTGGCAGCAAATATTTATTGCTATCAAAAAAGTGAAATTAAAGAAAGGAATGTCAGTAGTTCCGTGCAAATTCTGTCTCCAGCAACAATTTTCATGCAGTGTCTCAATTATGCTTAGGAAACAAAAACACAAAATCGACAACATTACCAAACCAGTCCTACATTATCATATCATCATGTTGCAGATACTTCTTGGTCATGGTAGCAAAGGTCGTCTAACTTATCCTAGGCCTTGTTAGGTACAGCTTTAGTTCTATAAGTTGACAACATCCATGCATTTGGCGAGTACCGTTCTGATCCTCCTAATTTGCGTTCGCCTTATAAGTACTTGAATGATGACAGAAGGGTGCAGAAAATAATTTTAGTAGTTGTAAATTGCTGTTTATCAGCATGCAAATGATTTGGCTTGAGTTTTCTCAACCTTGCTTCGCCACCGATCTAGACTATATTGTAAAATTATGATGTTCATATCCTTAATTCGCCACCGATCTAGACTATATTGTAAAATTATGATGTTCATATCCTTAATTTAGTATAGTGTCATCTCAAAACTAAAAAAGGTTTTAACATCCAAACTAGGAAAACATTGTTCTAAGAGATGTGGTCCAATTAGCAGTATATTCCAATATCATGTGTCATTGTGTTGGTTAAACAACCCAATTCAACATTATTTAAGATCTCCATTACTTTTTGACTAGATCATATAGAATTTCCTATTCAAGACGTGACCTAATTGTGTTAGGTTGCCCTAGCCTGTTGCAACTTGGAGTGACTTAAATAAGACTAGAAGATCAATCTAAGCATATTATAGTAATCAAAAAGAAATTCTAAACACAAAATTCAATTGATTTGATTGACAACATGAAATGTTGCTTTAGCTTAAAGAGTGACTTAAATGGGAATATCATTTTACATGAAGGCATGTATGTGCATTTATCTTTCATTTGCATGAGAAGAAAAGTATGGTTTAAAAGCCAAGTTTGAGCTAGTAAGTTAAGAGTCTTCCCAATTATTTAGTTTACTGTTGATTGTATATTCTTTGGAAAACATACTTGTAATATATAAAAAAAAATGTATATTGACTTTTTTCAAGAAAACTTCTGTTTTTTGGAGTTTATAGAGCATTGTTTCTAGTTGCATTGCGAGAATGAACAACTGGTTGTAGATAAATAATTGAATCTTTTTATCTCCAGTTGTATACTTGATAGATTGATCTACATGGTAAATCTAGGAAATTTTATGGATATTGATCTTCATCTGATCAAAATCATACGACCACTTAAAGATGTACCTTTGTTGAACAAGAATCACTAAAGGAGGCTAATCATTATTGCAATACTAAGGAAGAAAACATTCAGCATGACCATGAAATATGCATACCAACTTATGTCTTCCAAAACTCGACAAAGCAAGCTTTGCTAATTATTAATTTTTTGCAAGTAAAAGTCAACAGGGTAGTGGGATTAGTTTATCTTCAAAGGGTAGTAGTTCTCAAATCAATTAAAAGATTTGATTGTTTAATTACATAATTGAAGTAGATATTACTTGGGGGATAAAATGAGTAGTTGTAGTGGCAGTGAAGAAAGTTGCAGGAAACAGCCAAGAAAATGACATGCTCATAAGAGGTTCCATGGTTTCTTGGTTTACCTGAGCATGAAGCCATGAACCATTGTTCAATTGAATTTCAGGAATGAAAAACCAATCTCATGTACTTTATTTGTTGTTTTAGTCCAAATGGATTTAGTTGTGATCCGGACTGATCTAGTGCTAAATCCATGTAGTCGTATGGATGTTGATCTAAATCCAAGGTTGTATAATCATTGCAAGCATATAAATTAGGAAGTAAAATAAGAATGAAAAAGGAGGATATTAGGACTTGATGTGCCCATCAAGGTGTGGAATCATTTTCTTTAAAATATAAAAATATTGATGGTCCTATTATTGCTAATTTCTGTTAGAAGCGTTATCAAGTTAGTGACATTAGCTACATGATATATTCTAAAATAGACATTCCATACAAGATTAAATGATGAGAGGAAGGAAAGAAAATCACTGAAGGTGCCTACACACCAGGTTGGTTAAGGTTAGAATCAATTCAGAAACGAAGCACTGTAAGTCCTCAATTTCTGGAGCTGGAACCAAATTTTGAATCAACCCAACCATGCTTTGGTTCATGGGTTACCCAATTTTTTTTTAAAAAATAAAATTCAGAGAAATAATCTATTATTTTTATTTAGGAAAACCCATTTTGGACCAATAACAACATAAACCAACAATTAGTCTTTCAACTGCATCATGCAAAAAGAGAACCCAACAGACGGACTATAGAAAAGGATATAACATGTTATGGAAAAGAAATGATACTCTACCTTGCAAAACAAAACATAAACCATGAGACCATGACACAACAAAATTTAATGTAATATATATTATATTGTATTACATTGCATTGCATTACATTACACTACATTACGCTACATTGCGTTACACTACTTTATATTAGGTTATGTTATGTTAAAGTTTGGTTTGGTTAGGTTAGGTTCAATTTAGGCTGGATCAAGGTCTGTTGTGCCAGTATTGGAGCCCATATCGATCGGCCGGCTGCACGGTTTGGTATGTCCCTGTATCGTTCAGTGCCGGGCTTGTACACAACTGAGAGGGCGAGGGAGAACGGGAGAGAGAAAATAAGAGAGCGGGGAGGAAAGGCCGTCGAAGACCTTTGCAGGGCGTCGAAGGGGCCTTGAAGGACCAAAGTAGGGGCTCCGCTCTCCGGTCCCCTTTTTTATTTTAAAAATTTTAAGTTAAGTTGGCCCGTTGCCGACTTTAATTAAAATTTGGGCCCCTTTTTTATTTTATTTATTTTGAAAATTTTAGGTTTCGGAGGCTTCTAGCGGCCCTCTATCCCTCTCTCTCTTTTACTCCTTTTCCTTCTTCCTCTCCTCCCACATGCCTTTTTACTGTTTTGAATGCCGGAACTATCCCGGTTCACTACCGGCACGGCTTGGTCCACCCCAAACCGGACGGTTCAAGACTGTTCCACATTCCTTGGGCTGGATTGACTTACCTAAACCCTCAACTTGGAAAGATGTGATATATGCCCATATTGACCCAATAAGATAGTTTAATTTGGTTCTCAGTTTGACCTGGAGCCATGTGCACTACTTGATTCACAATGGACTATGAAGTAGTTAAAATGGTAGTTTAAGAAAGTTCATATGGAAAGTAAGAAAGCAAGTAGAATGTCCAAAATAAGTTCTATATTTTAGCACATATGTATTCTTCTAAAAGCTGGTATTGAAATACAAGATTTATATAAAGACATCAAAAATGCTTGCTAGATTGCCTCTTCCTGTATATTGCATGTGCATCTGTCAGTACATATAAAGTTGAGAGAAAGATTTTCCTTATAGAAAGTTTGGGAAGTTGAGTGATGCAGAACGGGGGTGGGTGCTGCTGAATTTTTGGTGGATGATGGCTAAAATTGGTTGGACCCAAAGTTAATTTGGGTTAGGATGTGGGAGGAAGGGATTAGGCCTGCGGTTTTAGATCTAAAACCTAAAGGACTTTGTGATGATTGGGCGCTTAAGGGATTAGAGTTATGGCATGATAAAGGTTGGCGGGTGGAAGAAGGAACAATAGAAGGTGTTGCAGTTTTGATAGTAACAAGATAACTATAGGCTGAATAGAAGAGTCTCACCTTTATTCTAAATCCAAGAATTTTCCAACGTCTCATTGAGGAAGAAAGAAATCTTTGGTGTCTCACCAAAGGAGGAAGAAGCAACCTCTTGCCTCTAGATCACAAGAGCAATTAAAACCAAAATTAATTCTAAATTTTATTCTTCGTCCTCTCCTTTATATAGAGTAAGAGGTTGGAAAAATAAAAACTCTCAGCAACCAGAATTTTAGGACTCCAACTAAATATGGACTCTTTTAAATCAAATAAATTAATTGACGAAATCAACTGACGAAATTCACTAAACCAACTAAGACTCCCAAATAACTAGGATTCTTTAAAGATACATGGACTAAGAGTTCAAATCAGCTAGGATTCTTTCAAACGACATATAGACTCAATAAATAAAACTTCAAATAATCTAGGACTTCTCATGACGCATGGAAGAGAGTCCAAATCAACTAGAATTCTTCTCCAAATGCCACATGGACCAAATAGACAACTTCTAACCACTCAAGGATTCCTCAACGCCATGGACTCTGTGATTTCATGGTGTTGGGTCCCAAACTCCAATTGATTCAACACAACCAAACTAGAGGACTCAATCTCCATATGACTCAACAGGTCCAAACAAACAAAAAAGATTCAATATAATTGGATGTTGAAATACTCGAACCCAATGTAACTAAGTGCACCCACTGTAATTCAAGCACACCCAAGCGATGATCCAAACATGACGCACATCTAGGATGATTCAAGCTCCTGCTCCTGCATCAATTCTCTCCGATTGAGAAGAACTCGACTCCGTCGAGTTGGGACTGAAGAGCTCGTGCAAAGGCGCGGGATCTCCTCTATCTTCAGCCACGAATACTCTGAAAGGGGTTAGTTCTTCTACTTCACCAAGAATTTCTGATATCCTTCTTGGCGTGCCGTAATCTGCTGATCGCCTCGATCTGAATTTATGAATTCTAGAAAGGGATCTTGAAAATCAGCAAAGGAATATCTTTTCAGACTTACATAAAACTTCTCCGATCGAAGAACCTGGATATCTTGTTGACGATGCTGCTTGTGCTCCTCTCGGCTTTGACTAAAAATTAGATTATTCTACTCGAAATCTGATGGCATCTCTTTTGAAATTTCAGAACCAACCGATGTGAACACGGTTCTATCGTCATGGCTGATCTCTGCTGAATTTTCTGAATTGTCTTTCTTAGGCAATTCTTTTGGAGTTATATCAGAAAGATCATCTAAAAACGATTTAAATTTAAATGAGATCACCTCTGAAATTTTATCTTCCATGTTGGCTTCCTTCTTGTCCTCAATCTCAGCGTGCCTATGGGGAACTTCAGGGGAAGGAGAAGGGATCTTAGCGGCTGGGACATCATTAGACAGTGTTGTTGAATTTTCAAAATCAGCATCAAGATCTTCTTTGAATATCTGCTGATCTTTAGTGGGACAAATATCTGCGAGGTGCCCTCGGCCACCACACTTGGAGCAATCGGGTTTACCTCTTCTTTGCGGCATGGGATTCATTGTCTTTTCACTGAATTTTGTTGTTCCTTGCTCCAGATATGTACTCTTATTTGCAGAAATTTCAGATATTATAGATGGAGAAATACCTCGAGGAGGAGTGCCTTTGTTGCTGCGCTCTGAAGGTCGTCGCCCAACTTGTGGTTTGACACGGCTATGACATTGTAGTTCTGCCTCTACGATATCCATCTTCTATGCTAGGGCAGCCATTTGATTTTGAACTTCAACCATTAGATCATCTTGTTGTCGTTCGATGTTGTAGGGATAGTATTGATCGTCATGGTAGGAATCATCATGGTAGGGATTATAATAGTAGGGATGGCTTCTTCTTGTACTCATGTGGATTGATTTGCTCTGATACCAATTGACGCAGAACGGGGGTGGGATGGTTGCTCTGATACCAATTGACGTAGAACGGGGGTGGGAGCTGCTGAATTTTTGGTGGATGATGGCTGAAATTGGTTAGATCCAAAGCTAATATGGGTTAGGATGTGGGAGGAAGGAATTAGGCCTACGGTTTAGATCAGAAACCTAAAGGACTTTGTGATGATTGGACGCTTAAGGGATTAGAGCTATGGCATGATGAAGGTTGGCGGGTGGAAGAAGGAACAATGGAAGGTGTTGTGGTTCTGATAATAACAAGATAACTATGGGCTGAATAGAAGAGTCGCCTCTATTCTAAACTCAAAAATTTTCTGGCGTCTTATCGAGGAAGAAAGGAACCTTTGGAGTCTCATTAAAGGCGGAAAAAGAAGCCTCCCGCCTCTAGATCACAAGCAATTTGTAAGCCAAAATTTCTGAATTTTATTCTTCAACCTCTTCTTTATATAGAGTAAGAGATTGGAAAAATAAGAACTTTTAGAACCAGAATTTTAGGACTCCAACTAAATATGAACCTTTTTAAATCAAATAAATCAATTGACGAAATTAACTGACGAAATTCACTAAACCAACTAAGACTCCGAAATAACTAGGACTCTTTAAAGACACATGGACTAAGAGTCCAAATCAGTTAGGACTCTTTCAAACGATACATGGACTCAATAAATAAAATTCCAAATAATCTAGGACTCCTCATGATGCATGGAAGAGAGTCAAAATCAACTAGGACTCTTTCCCAAATGCCACATGGACCAAATAGACAACTCCTAATCACTCAAGGACTCTTCAACGCTATGGACTCAATGTGATTTCATGGCTTTGGGGCCCAAATTCCAATTGACTCAACACAACCAAACTAAAATACTCAATCTCCATATGACTCAACATGCCCAAACAAACAAAAAAGACTCAATATAATTGGACGTTGAAACACTCGAACCTAATGTAACTAGGTGCTGAAAATCTTGGACCCATTGTAATTTGGGCACATCCAAGCGACGATCCAAACACGATGCACATCTAGGATGACTTGGGCTCCTGCTCTTGCATTATTGAGAGTGTTAAAAGTCATCAGTAGAAAGAGGTGATATACTTTCTCTACGTAACATTATCAAATGTTATGTGGTTGAGTAAGTCCCTTTCTATATTGTTATTCTAAAAAGAGTGTATCTTCAACCCACAACTTTGTGAGAAAAACCATTGACTGAACCTCTTAATTGGACTCATGGTTTCAATTGCATTCACTCTCTTATGACAATTGATTTAGTTACTTTCTTACATTTGACTAGATTCGAGCAGCTAAGAAGCTCACTTATGGTCTAGAATAGGACTCATTAGTATGCATAATTAAATCCATACTATACCCTCCTAAATATCATGCCTTCACTTTTCTATCTCCAAATGTAAGCTCTCATCTTCACCTGTCTACATTGTTATTATTAGGTTTCAGTTTGTCTTTGTGTTCATGTAACTCATTAATTTTTTTGGCGATGCATGTGTCTTGATTCTCATGATTTGTTTTCATATCACTACAATTTGCATTTATAGCACATTCTTACATGCCAAAGTAAGTCTCAGAAATTCTGTTATGTTTTAATTTAATGTAGGACAGCTGCACATATTTACTATGGCACGCAGAGTTCGGACTAGGTCGCTGGCACGTCACATTCCTCGTAGCTTCAGCCAGCAGCACATAATCCTTCGTGCCCTTCATCGGGGCCATATTAACCAAGCCATAACCAGCCACCGCAGCCACTTGCAGGTGCAGAGTATTTTGTTCTCTTATTATCCTTACATATCAACTGTCACTATTAGATTTTTAATTTATTTTGATTAGGTTATCATTAACGGAATCTAGATCTTGTCAGTAATCCATATGACATAATATCTCAGTTCCCTCCAATCCGACGTAGCCGTCGGTCTCGCAGCCTCCACGGAGCTCCACCTGTTCGCAGCCTCCACGGAGCTCCACGTGTTCGCAGCCTCCACCGAGCTCCACGTGCTCGCAGCCTCCACCGAGCTCCACGTGCTCGCAGCCTCCACCGAGCTCCACGTGCTCGCAGCCTCCGGAGCCACTTGCAGGTGTGGATTTCTTTTAATTGTTAAGTTCTAGTTTCTTTCATTATCAATAGGCTTTGGTGTGCGGTAATGGTTCATATGCTACAATATTTCAGCTCCCTTCACTCCAAGCAAGAAGCAGGCCCCTCAGTGCCTCTCGAGCTGCACCAATCCGCAGCCCTCATCACCACCCGCAGGTTCAACTAGTAGTAGTTTTATTATCATTATGTACCTATAATTGTTATTAAGCTCTAGGTTTGGAATTATATTGCTATCCAATAATATTTAGTGCATTTGCTTTTAGCTATGCTAACTAAATTAAAAACTTTTTATTGCCTGATACACCAGATCTGTGTTGTCTGTGATGATGTCATTGCATAGGTTATGGAATTGGAGAGACATGGGTACAGCGACATGTTGGAGCTGGGTCCCTCTGCTAATTGTCTCTGGAGCCAAGAAACTAGCCTTCTTGAGACCAAGGCCATGGAGGTTGATGAGGAGGTTCGCACCTTGAAGGAAGAACTAGAGGCCATCCAACAAGAGCACGCTGAGTTGCGACAGAAACAGAGGGAGCTAGTAGCCCAGCTGTCTGTTCTTCTGGAGACTATACGAGCCATTAAGAGCCAGGCCTCTGAGGCGACCAAGTGTGATGACATATGTTTCCAGCCAAATCCAAGCCTTCGTAGCCACCTGCAGGTATAAGTACTGGTATTTTTCCTTTTTTTTTCCACTTTTGTTTTTGTTTAGATCATTACATAACTACATTTGCTTCTTTTCCTTTTTAAAGAAATAGTTGACACCAGGTCTAGCCTATCTTCATAAAGATAATGACAATCGAACAGTAGAGCACTCTACTCCAAGGCTAGGGAATAAAGATATAATAAACCAGCTAGGAAGATTAATGTCCCTACTTTCTAAACGGCCCCTTTATGACAATTTGATAGGGGCAGCGATGCTTAACCGTTTGCTCCATTTAACTTGATTCAATCCATTATAGATTGGGTTAGGTTATCTATTTATTAAAGTGGTCAGATTCAAGTCTGGATTTTTGGCCTGTTTGAGAAACAGGTCGGGTTTGGATTGACAAATTTTGGATCGATCCAGTATCCGACCCAACCTGTAACCCGTTCAACCTAACCTGATTGCCACCCCTACAATTTGAAACTTTGATGTTGCTATCCGAAACACTTTTTGAGTTATCTCTTCACTCTGAATAATTTGGAGATGCTCTGCCTCTGTCCACTGAGCACCCTTGCTTTCCTCTCCACTCAGATTCCCCGCAGAACACCCTCCATCTCCATGTCCCAACCTCAGCAGCAATTTTTCTTAACATGCCTTGCTTGCCAATCTGTCAGTAGATCCATAACTCTCTCAGCAAACCTTCCAAGACCCAGTTTATGTCTGAAGTGTCTCCAAATGCCTCTGGTACAACGACATCTCAGAAACAAATGGTTCACATTCTCTTCTTCTCTGCAGCAAAAAGGACATCCTTGAGCTCAAGGTCAATGTCTGTTTTTCAGATTATCTTCTGTAAGGAGCTTCTTGTTTATCACGAGCAAGAGAAAACCTCGGTTTTCTCCAGAACCTTACTGCACCATACACATCTACAATTGTTATATTTGTTATCATACTTTTGCTGATAATGTATAATGCATCTGTTCTATATATGCTAACTGAAGTAGGAACTCTTTAAAAGATCTAACAGCAAGAAAGGTTCATGCTAAAGATGATGTCCTCTCACAGGTTATGGGACCTGAGAGGCGTGGGAATGTCCACATGCTAGAACTGAGTGTCTCACCTAGTGAAGTTTTGAGCCAACCAACTAGCTTTGTAGAGGTCATCCGGAAGTTCTCAGAGCAAATTGAGGAGGTTTGCACCTTAAAGGAAAAGGCACAGGCTGTTCGACTGTCAAATGCCAAGTTGCGACAAAAACATGTGGAACTAGAATCCCTTGTAAAAGCTATACAGAGTCAGCTCCTAAAGGAGTACATATGTCATGATACATGTTCGCCACCATCTCATACAAAACAGGTGCTTTTGGTAAGTTATGCATGGGCTTAGAAACAACATTATAATCTTTATCTAATACTTCTTTGTTCGTGATATATAGCCAATTGAGAACTCCACTGAACAGGAGGGTCTGCATATGCAACAAATTGGCTCGTCATCCTCAAGCCAGATTGTTCCACAAAATCAGGTGACAACACTTATCTGACAATGTTTATATTACTTTAAAGATGCGCCATTCTTACGAAACATACAAGATCTGCATCCTTATTGATATTCCTGAATTATTTCTTTCTCAAGTTTCTCTGGATAGGCATTCTGCCTTGTAGAACTACTGAATATAAAGATATTTTCTACTGTCTTGTCATTTGGCAGTTCTCTTCTTCATGAACATGTAGGTTTGTAAATGTCTTTGTCAATGTTTCTTGTAAGAATACAAAATCTTCTTTGCCTTTTCTAAAATATTCACTTCTCCTGTCGTCATAGGAACCCAAACCTGTTTCAGTAGATTGTGGTTATCATATTTATCATGTGATTTAGAGGTGGTCCATACAGAGCTTCAAATTCAATTTTTTTGGATCTGTTTCCTTGTGGATTCTGTTTTTTCACTAGTATGGATCTGCTATAATGACAGAGGTTACCAAGCTGAGGGCTTGGTTGGAGGCTGATGGAGTTGGTTCTCATTGGCACAAGTATGGTATGTTAGTGGTCTTTGAGTTTGATTTACTTGTCAGTGGCTGAAGGCGAAGCCCTTTTCAAACAGGCATGACTTTTTTTAAAAAAAAAAAAAAATCCTTGAGGTTGAGTGGGTATGAAGCCCTTATGACCTTACCTCAATTATATGGGCTCAGGAACTTCTCAGATTGACTATATATCAAGTCAGACATCCTTGCAACTTGGCCAAGTCATGATGTATGCTTATTTCAAGAGTATGAGATCTAAGCAGTGTCATAATAGAGTTAGGAGGATTAACCCAATGTTTGCACCATTTTGAAGAACTGCTAAGATGATTTAAGCTGGGATTCTGTTTAAAGTGAGAAAGGCTTTAAAAAATTAGCTGCCCATGCACCCACCTATGTGGCCTGTATATTATATATGTGTTGGGCAGTCCCTTGACCATCTGCATACCACAGCCACCCTTTTAAAACATTAGGCTATGTTCAAGACAAGGCAGTGTTTTATTCCTGCCAACTTATTTGCATGCTGGCTAACCATCATGGCATCATGGTGCAGCTGAGAGCTTGCCGCTGAAATTAAATTCTCTAAATTTACTTCAAATCAATACTTCGAGTTTGGTTTCGAAAAATACCCTGTTGACCAGCCAGGTAAGGCAAGCTATACTTTGTTTTCACAATTTCCCAGATGACTTGAATGCTCTCGCTGTGATTGATTGAGGACCTTGTTTGTTTGACCGGATGTTTGAAGTGTACCTTTCTGTGATTGGAAAGAGAAAAAAGAAAGACTTTGGTTTCACATCTTTATCTTTAGCCAAAATTGAATATTTTGATGCCAGTCGTGTTTGGAAGATACTCGCACACTCTGAAACAGTAACATTCTTCCAACATTCTATTTGATTTTCAATATAATGTTATTCATTAGATTTTATCAACTAAAACATTCATATAAATTGATTAATTGTTACTTTCTAGTTAGAGTTAATGTTCTTCATGAGGGTTAGGCTGTAGAATTAGTTTAGGATGATTTACTTTTATCAAATTTAAGTTCTGCTGTTTTGTCCCAACAATTACTTTTAATATGGATTCTAGGAGCACAATATCCTTTTTAATTGCATTATTGAGTTGTCTGCTACTGCTTGTATCGCTGGTTTGTCATAATATTACATGTTAGAGTATTGCAGTATGTGAGGGTAAACTTAAAGTGGCTAAATTGACAGACTTAATTCTTACAATCAAACATGTTTACTAAAGCTGAAATTTATCTTGATGGCAGATTGCAGACATTTCACATGATGCTGGGACTCCTGCTATATAATCAGTCTATGGAAAGGCATCTAAAGAACCATAAATTTCTTCTCTGAAAACTGGAGCTGCGAGACATCCATGGATTTTTCTTGTGTTCTTAGCACATGTTGGAACTCCTTGCATTTTATTCTCAGTATTTTGGCGTATGTGCCGTGAATAGATCATCTTAGTAAACCTTGACAATATTTGAATTAAAGAAATCTGCAACTGTTGCATCTTCAATTTTTAGGGGCCTTGGCATTCCTAATGTCAGAAACTCAAGCAGGCCTTATTATTTTCTTTAGTATCATGTACTTTGTTGACACTTGCTATAGGATGCAGGAGGAAAAAGAAAAAAAAAAAATAGAGACTTGCCCTTCAATCCCTTTGAGACCCACATTTGACCGTTTTGCAATTCATAAAAGATTTTCAAGTCAAAGAAGCTTATAGTTATAGGTGATGTAATTCTTTGCGGTTTACAAATTTTGATTCAATCATCCAAAATGTTATTTCTTTTTTTGTTTCCCCCTTTCAAGGTCCAATATGACTTTTTATTGTGTTCTTGTCACATGGTTAGCCAGTTAGGGAAGGCCAAGTCTCCTTCGGCCACTTGTTGTTGGGGCTATATATATGTTTGGATCACGAACCAATCTTGTTGGGTTGGTTTGGTTCAGGTTCTGGATAGAACTAGATCAATGATTCCAATTTATCAAAACCCAATTTGATTGCTCGGTTCTGGGTTAGGGTTCAAATATCTTGGACTTGACTTTAGGGTTGTCTTTGGACTTATGATAAACATGTATCTGATATTGATTGGTTTGGTTTTGGTTCCGAATAATGCAAACTAATTGAGATCAGGTTGCCTTCTAACCCGAACGAACTCGACCGAGCTGAGCCCAGAGTTTTAAATCGTGCCCTAGGCTCGTCGAAGATCATTGTCAGCTGCCAAGCTTCATGTTGGAACCTTGTGGCTTTGGAGATTTGGCATACTTGGGCATCAAGATTGGTGGGAGAGTAGTTGGTTGATGCCAAAGGTGACGGTGCTTTCTTGATTTGAGGAGGGTTTGCATGGCTGAGCTCCGTCACAAGAGATGAAGAGAGGAACGAAGGAGGAGCTCTTTGTCCAATTAAGTGGTCAAATGGCGATAACTAGGGAATAGACTTCAAACATATGAATAAATTTAGAACGAATGAGACTGGCAGAATTACACCACTCTTGCTGCTGTGATGGAAGGGTGCAGTACAGACCATCGTACATAAAGAAAACATTTTTTTCTAGTTCCAGTTTAAACATCATATCAAACCTTCCTGGCTTGAAGCTGAAAGTAATTGGACCAGAACAGCCAACTGATTTAAGGGTTTAGGGTTCTGCATTCACACAAAACAGGAAACCAAAGCAAATATGTTCCTAGGAAGCAGAAACAATAAACAAAATAAATCAAGATACAAAGGCAAGTAATATTCTAAAACAAAGGTAATAAATGTAAAACCCGATGCATCCAGTGTAATGTCCGGGCCCACTACCAACTGGGCCCAATATTTTAAGGCTCAGTTAGAGGGGTTGGGCCCGATTTTACTGTATGGTTAGTACTGATAGGGTGGCAACCGTGAAGGGGTTGCCACTTCATGCTGAGAAGGAGAAGTGACAGGGCCACAGCTGGCCGGCAGAGGGAGGGCCACCTCGCGCCCCTATGGCAAACCACGCGTAGTTGCAGAGGAAGGGGGGCAGCTGGAAGCTCCCGGAGCCAGGGGCAGGGGGAGATGGGACCTCACCGAGGGCCCCTCAGCCATGCAAAACGGGAGCCCGCCACCTCTCACCCTTGCTGGCAACCGATTCCGGCTGGCCTGAGACAAGAGGGGGCAGCTGGAAGCTCCCGGAGCAGGGAGGGAGGAGAGGATGGGACCTCTCAGAGGGGGGTCTCATCCCTTAAACAAAATTTATTTAAGCCTCAGCCTTTAACCTAAATCACTATACTCTCTATCCCCTGGCCCCCCTAGAACACTAAACCAGAGAGCTGAACCCTGGAGCCGGAGGTTGAAGAAACCCTGAAGCTCTAGGAGAGGAAGGAGGGACCACCCATGAGCCACTGCCCGACTGCAACCGGCCAAGGCAAGGTAAGGAACACTGCGAATAGGATTTTAAAAGTGGTGGAGAAATCCCTCTGTGGGGTGTTCTCCCCCTCTATTTCAATAATGAAACAAAGGGGAGGAAACCGGCACGGGAGAAGAGCCCCGAGCCAGACACACAGGCCCTGGGCCGGCCTGAGAACGGCCCAGGCCCAGTGACTGAGCTGGCCTAGTGCCTCAGGACCGAGCCTAACAGGGCTCGGCCTACGGACACCAAGGGCACCGCAGCCCCGGCCGCAGTTGCCCTAGGTTATCCGGCACGGCCATAGGGCCGCCAACCCGGCCGGACCACCGCCTCTTCCCCGGAGAAGAGGTGGTGGTGCCACCGTGGAAGGAAAGCCAGAGGAAGAAAAAAAAAGAAAAAAGAAAAAAAAGAGAGAACTCACCGGACCCTTGAGGCTTCATCCTCTCCGACCATGCCTCGTTGTGGACGGAGCGGGTGGAAGCTCTCGGGTATAGCTCGGATCCCGACCCATCTCTGAGCCCCCTTCCCCTCTCCGGCATCACTTCGGAGAAGGGGAAGGGCCGGCTTTCCGCTGCTTCTGCTCCGAGGTGGGAACCCCGACTCGGCCGGAGGGCTGGGGAAGTCCCACCCCGGTCGCCGGCAAAGGAAGGAAGAAGCTAGGGTTTCAGCGAAAGCAAAGAAGAAAGAAAGAAAGAGACAAAAAGAAGGAGAGGGAGAGATTGGAAGGAGGAAGAGACCGTAGATCTGGCCGGAGGACCAGCCGGAGGCATGGGCTTCGATGGAGACGAAGGAGAAAAGGGAGAAAGAGGGACAGCAGCCGGAAGAGAGAGAGGGCAATAGGAGACGGAGAGGCGAAGCCTCTGGAAGGGGGGAGAAAAAAAAACCCTGATAACAGGTTCACGGGTCGGATCCGAATCCGAACCCGCAACCAATTGGGCCCAAAAGAAAAAGAAAAAAGAAGAAGAAATTCTGATAACGGGTTCACAGGTCAAGTCTGAATCCGAACCTGTAACCGTTAGGCCTAAACATTAGAATGGGTTAGGTGAACCCAATTATACCGAGCCCAATCTATTTGGGTGAACCCGAATGAGGGATTGAGTGGAATCTGAACCCAATTGAACCTAATTTGAGCCAGGTCCGAACCCAATTAAATATGTGGGCCTCAACAGACCCAATTAAATATGAATCAAACTCGATTCAAGCCCCATTCGGATAAATTGAGGCCAAATTGACCTCGAGCTGACCCTAACTTAAGCCCAAATGAGCCACATTGACCATGAAACCAAAATTTAACCCAATTAAACTTGAGGTTAAGTCTATTAACCTATTAAAAGGCCAAATTGACTAGAAGAGACTGAATTTAAGCATACACCAGGCCCAATCCTTTAATTAAAAATCCAATTAAAAACATATGGACCCAACCTGGGTTAAATTGAACCCAAAGGCTCCAATGTGGACGCATTGGACTTGGCCTAAAATTCGGATAGGATCCAAACAAGTAAAAAGAAAATAAAGTGCTAGCTATGATATGATTCTAGGTGACTCGGGATCCGTCATCAGGACATGAGAGACTTTGGAAAGCGAATCACTGTAAGTAACCTATCCTAATCTTCTATGGATCACGCATGTAATTAACCCGTCATAATTTTATTGTAGATTATGTATCCTAAATTATGAATTATCAATCATGAATACAAGTGGCATGTTTTAGTCATATAATTTATGATTATGTATGCATTATGCTTATGCAGATTTTATTATGCTTGCAAGATAAATTGGATTACATTATCATGATTGCGATTAATATAATTGTGGTATAAGTGTAAAATAAGATGATGGATTGCATCCAGCTATACGCACTTCTTGCAAGAGGTACCTAAGGACTTTTAATGCTACGGACCGAATGCAAGTGAGCTGGCCTTGCCAGTGGCCGATAATGACTGAGCCGGCCCCGCCAGTGGCTGACTAATAACTGAGCAGGCCCCGCCAGTGACCCATAATGAATTCGCCGTAGCATCCATGAGGTACTACCTACAAGAAGTATTGTTTACGAACTCTTAAGAGCTACTGATCGATTGCAACTGAGCCGGCCTTGCCAGTGGCCGAGAATGACTAAGCCAGCCCCACCAGTGGCTGCCTAATAACTGAGCTGGCCCCGCCAGTAGCCGATAATGACTTTGCAGTAGCATCTGAGAGTATGGACCACAGCATGCCGGAGGCACGGTTTTATGTGTGCATTTCATGAAAATTCTTGTTGATATAAGACACTGATTTATTTACTCAGCATAAATATTTTATCATAATAATTTATTAGATAGTATACATGTCAGCTTCTCAAACTCTGCTAAAACATGTTTAGCATTTTTAGTTGATTCGATAAGATTATGCAGGATTACTTACTGAGCCGTGTAGCTCATGCCCGTTCATTTATATATTTTTTTTCAAATCACCACCAGTGACAGCTGATAGAAGCATTTTTCTTTTGCAACAGGGCTTCTTTCTGTTGGGGTGAAATGAACATACTTTTGTATACATAAACTGTTAGAAGCTCTGTACTTTATGTCAACCAGCAGGTTGTTATGCATATATTTTAATACATGCAAGTTTGACTGCTTTTGACTACCTGTTAACTATATACGAGGCTTCATGCTATTGTGGGCGGTAGTCGGTAATAGCACGGCCGTGTCACGGATCCGGATCCGAGTCTTGACATCCAGAACCAAAAAAAAGGAGTATAAAAAGAGTGAAGCTAAAATTCTGCAAATATGTATGCTCATAAGATCCAGAAAACAGGACGAATTTGTAGAGGGAGGTTTCATTGATAATGGATAGTGAAGCAGAATTCTTGATCATCTCCTTTGATCGAGAATTCTGAAAATAGTCTGGTGATCCATATGTGTATGTGGAAAGATTACAAGATGGCTGACAAATATCCTTCAGGCATTTGTGCAGTCTTCAGAAAACCTCATGATACGAAATAGATTGCATGCATATAACACTGCTTCAAAGAAGACCAGACGAAAAGATTATAATTTTTTAGCTAACAGTGCTCTGCTACCTGACTACCTGGTAGCACCTAGACCCCAGAAGCATGGTTAGCGGACATTGATACAGCCAAGGGTCCCATTAGATCAACCCGGGCGAAAGATATATTAATAATAGAAAAAAATTAAATGCATTTATAATAAATATATTTTATCTTAGTGGTTAAGAGAGAGATCTTTGAATAGTAGGACAAATCTCAAAAAGTTTTAAATCAGCTCTTTGCCTAATTTTTAATGGTTTAATCCTACATATAAGTTAGCTTGAGCTAACCCTAGTTTGTTATGAAGGGAAAAGATGGAGCCATAAGAAGCATGTGAGAGCCACATGTGGAATGGCTGTAGTACATACGGGTGTTCCGGAAAGAGCCCACCATCAAATTCAATATTTGTGATCAAAAAATAAAAATATAAACCATTAGATATGATTTTAAAAGGTCCAAAATATCCATATATGAAAAATTATACAATTTGAAAACCAGTGATCCATGCATCAAGCCACTCCAAATATATAGTTACAAGGCGTTGATTTTGGGATGACTTGATGCATAAATTAGAGATCTAGAAAATAAATAAATTTTCATCTATAAATATTTTAGGCCTCGTGGGTCATGTCCAATGGCATACATTTTTATTTTTTGACTACCAATATTGAATTTGGTAGCGGGTGTAACGTTATTTCTTTATATCTTGTGGTAGTATAACCACACCCATTCATACACATTTTTCTCCATGCCCATTTAGTGAGAGTCCACGAGAGGAAACTAAGAATGATAAAAGCAACCACAAGAAGAAGAAATTGTGCTATGGCAACCAAAAGACTATAGGCAAGTGAAACAAATGATGATATCTTGTGTCCAGTCTCTTATAGATTAGCAGAGGCGAAGGTGATGATAAACGCACTTTATTAGTGATTTTTCTGCATCCATCACCATCTTCAAAATATCAGCAAAAGGATGCTTCAAAACTCAAAACTAATTTTTGATGAGGCTGTTTGATAACACAATGATATGAACCAAACAAAAAACAATTACAATGTGCTCCATATGACAGGCTTTGACAAATGAAACAATTTTTTCCCTTCCACAAACAAAAGGACAACTTAAGCATTTTGCAGGTGCTGCAACAGGCTGTAGAGGTTACAAAGTATAAGAGCTGAGAGACAACCAAACATGGAAGATCACAATTTTATGCAGTATGATAAGGCAGACAAAACCTGGAGGAAATCAGGGATGGGGAAACAAGACCTAAAGGGTCTCATTGGAATCTAGAGCCTAGAACAGAAGCAAATGGAAGAAACACTCATGAAAATGCCCCACATAGGCAGCCTGGTTCTTCTAATCACAAATTCATAATAGATATCTAAACCAATAAGGTTCACCATATAGAATCTTGGTTAAACTACAAATTCACTGCAAGGTTGGACTATGCAAGGTGAGTTGTACATTTACATATAGCAACATGAAAATGAATCATCATCTGAAAGTTCAGACATGTACAAGCCTTCAGCCAATTGTTTGACTTTAGTAGACAGAATACTACTCAAATAGATAATGTCAGTCAAACAGAAGACTAGCCAGAAGAACAACATATAATTCACCGATATTCTACTCAGAAGCAAACTCCAGATTGCTGCATGAGACTCTGCTCAGAGGTTGCCCATCTCCATATGACATTCATTGTGCAAGTCATACTCAAATTAAAAGTAGACTCCTGAGCGGCATGCACAGCTCCACCCGGAGGTTGTCTGCCTCCATTCCATGTGCATCGCATGTGTCACTTTATTTCACCTTCAACTCCAGCCCAAAGCAAGGTTAAAGAAACTGAGTCTCAGATGGGCCAAACTAGTTTGAAGTTCAACAGTTTCAATGGTTTCAATAATTTCATTCTAATTTCAGCAATTTTGAGAAAATTTGATTAATTTAAAGAAAAAATAAGACCGAGAAAAAAAAAATAAAATCAGGCAAAAAAAAATTTGCCATCACTTTCTGAAAAACTATTATATGGTTTGGGAATTTTAGCTGTATTTATTAGTACTTTCTCATTTGAAGCAATCAAGCATTATTTTTGAGAAAGATATGTTTGCAGTATTATACTATATAATATCCAATCCAATATATGATAACAGAATCATGTCTGTGAAATCTGAGCACTTGGATCACCAAAACTTTGTCAAATTAATTATATCACCTCGAAAATTCTTTGAGTCTAGATCCACAATGCTCGCAAATATCAAGACACCAAATTCAAGTTTATTATAGAGAACTTGCTTCCCATCACTTAAAAATTGAAGAAATAAACGATTATAATAAACAACCTATATACAGATTAAATTTGGATCCCTAAGTTAGTCAACCAAAACTCTGAAACTGATCTTGGTTTGTGGCCAGGTCTGGTTTCAGTTGCGGAGTTTCAGATGAAACTTCAAACCATGGCTCAAACTATATCCATAAAGGAAAAAACCAAAACCTAATTTCCTGAAACAGTTCAGGGTAAAAATCATTTGAATGCTAAAATGTTTTCTAGTAGGCATTGCATTTACCTGATATTGCCCATAAGTATGCTGACCAGAAACTGATGAAGCCTCTGAAACCATAGATTAAAATGCTGTTCAGCGTGCACATTACAGCACCGTATGTACCATGCAAGTGCCTCCTTGGCACACAGCATTGGCACAATACCAACTGCAAACCAATGCTCCACATGCAACACTGCCAAGCCTGCCAAGCACTGGTTCAGCAAAGCATGGTACGTTACTGTGCCAATGCCAGTATAGGCTGGCAAACCACCTAAACGTGACACCCCAATTTATGTCCGAAACACAAATTGTCATCACACACAGATTCCTCCTGAAATACAAGTGCATCAAGTTTCTAAACATCAATAATACAGATTTATAATAAAAGGCAAAAGGAAGTATCCAAGTGATGAAGCCAACAAAGCTGTGCAATATTCTTAGGTCATCATAAATAAAAAACCTTCAATCTTGATTGATAGAAATGATAGTACTGTTGCCGCTAAAATTAATATATCACAAAAAGATTCATATTGGATGACCCAAATAAGGAAAAAAATCTGCTGACTTTTCATTATATTTTCAAGAAAATCACATTGTCACAGCACTTGACAATAAAAAGCAAAATGAACTCAGCTAACTAATTATGCTATCATCCACGTCAAGTGCCAACATTGGACCCCCATGGCAGAAAGATGGATTCCAATAGACAGAGCAGCAAGCAGGAGAGGCAGCGGAAGACTTCTACCAAGAACCGACATATCTGTCCTCACACTTTCTTCTGATGACTTAGAATATTGAAAAATAGCAAGAGCCAGGTATGAACCTATAGCCAGGCCCCTCACCCAAGGCTCCCCAACAGCTGCCAACAAAGCAGCAGATGGCAAAGCAGCTGAAACATCATCTCTCTTCTTGATATAATGTGAGTAACAGAACATACCAGAGAGAATCAACCAAAAAAGAAGCTCAGGAACAAAGCCATTTACAGCCCCAAACCCAATAATCCCAGCTAATGTGAGAAGATTTGGTTGACCGTTCACAGAGTCTGGAACTGTAGCTTCAGCAATGGCCGGTATTGTATTTGTGAATAATATTATTTTTGTCAACTCTGGAACAGGAGCAAATGCTACAATGCTGGAGTAGATGTATCTAGCACAACAGAGAGCAAACTTGATGCACCTAATGAGAACAGTGATTGGTTCGCCAATGAAATGAAAAACAAAGGCCAGTGCAAGCTTGAATAGGTAACCAAAGAAACCTATGATGGCAAGTATTGCCTTTCTTCCAGTTTGAAATTTCCCACAAGACAGCCCTCCAAGCATAAACAAGAAAAACCAGGGCTGCAAATTATTGAACAAAATATAACAAAAATAAATGATTTTGCTCATAAAAATGGAAGCACATCATAAAGAAATGATATGAGGTAAAAAGCCAAGAATAACAACTTTCTAACATGTTTCAGGACATATAAAGTTTGCACATGCAAAATAACTCATTCAAAAAATAGAGTCCAAGAGAATTATTGAAACGTCAGATAAGTAATGAGATTCTTTTTTGAGCTATAAATGATTATGATATATGGAAAAAGCCATGGTAGCATGCGTTCCGCATGTTAAGCAGCAGCCTTGCCTAAAGGAGGCAGGATATGAAGTACATGAGTTTGTATCACAATATTGCAGATCCAACTAAATTCTACCGACATAGAATCTGGTGTCCAGATAGTTCTTTTGATTCTTAATGACCAAAAAAAGACCTTTTATGAGCATACTGATTGTAACTTGCAACTTCAGACACAGAGAACAAATTTTAACTTTAAAAAATCAGATAGTCCATGACAAGGGCAAAATCCAAGAGATACTACAGTAAGAGGCAAAAATGGCCTTTCAGATCAATTAGTATGGATGGGAGTTTCCAACTATCTACAAAACCCCGACAAGAATAGCATGCAAGGAAACATGCACATGTAACCAACAGAGATATGTTGTTACCCATATACTAACAAAAGGACCATATTATTGCATTTGAATGAAAGATTGATTAAACTAGAAACAAAATCAGATCCAGCAAACAGTGTAGTTTAGGACCATCAGCAACTAACTTAGCGTCATGATAATACTAGGTATATTTTTACTTATTTTCTCTAATTAACCAGTACATGTCACAAGCATCAAAGAACCTGAGTGAAAGCTGGAACTCAAATCATAACCCATAAAAACTGGAAGCCAGAAAAAGGAAAATTCATAAAAGTTTCGAAGAACAAACATGGAGTACATGCATAAAGTAAATGAAATGCTTTAGTGATTATATACCCTTAAGCAAAAGCTAAAACTGACTGAAAGATAAGACATTGGCACAACTAAAGTCATGTGCAGGCTTTATGATCACATTTCCTATGACAAAGTGATTGTTGAACCTCAGTTATTCATTCCAACGGTGTACAATAAATGATTCATCAGTTTATATCAGTTCATAACAGCAATCCCACTAAGCAGCCCAATCTTTTTTGACACTTTGACTAATCCTGTGGGATTCATTGAGCTGTAACGAACTAACAAGACTGAATACGCATTACAATCGCATCGAATACTCACATAAAACAGAATATACATTAAGAATTCGCTATTCCAACATGTAGAATGTCGCAGAGCCTAAAGACGCCACATTTAGCTCAATGGCATCAAAACATCAGATATAAACAATAGTTAAAACCTGAAAAACGCTAGATAATTCCATCAAACACACAGTAAGACCATCAAAAACAAAACAAACATAAGAATTCACTAATCCAGCATCGAGAATGTTAGGATTCACACCACCTTGAGCTCCCCAGCACCAAAACATCAAACACAAGCAATGCTTGAAACCGATAAAAACTAAATAACTCCAAAACAACAAAAATTTCACGACACTTACGTTTCTTCACTTACGTATAACCCACGGCCACCTCAGCGGGCGATCCGGGGCTTCCTTGGTGAGGTTCTGGAACCTCGCCAGCAGCGTGCTCCGCCCCCCAGCCGCATCGGCCTCATAGACAGCTGTACTCTCCGGCAGTTCTCCACCCCCATTCTTTGCAACATGGCAGAAAAACCCTAGCTCTCTTTGGGGAGAAAACCCTAACAGTATCCGAAATGGTGAGGGCTTCACCACGGGAAAATGTTTTTTTCCCCCCTAAAACAGATAATTCACAGATATCTAGTGCGGATACGTCCAAAAAAATTTAAAATACAATATATCTCAGAGCACACCAGGCATCTCACTCTCCCCAACTCAAAAAGTATCTCTAAAGTGGTTGGCTACATACGAGGCCACTCAGTTCGCAACTCTGTTGGCCTCTTTGTAGATATGTGTGGCCTAAAAGGCCACCCCACCGCAAACCAAAGCTCGAATGTCTCGGACTAGAGGATAGCACACGTCTGCACCACCAACCGTCCGCTAAACCCATCTGATAACCATAGCTAAATCCTCCTTGAGCAACACCGCATTAGACTGCAGCACTCGTCGAGCATAACTAAGTCTGGCCCATGTCACCCTCAGCTCAACCCTCAGAACTGAGGTGTCGAAGATCTGACAACCTCTAGCCACAACCATCGTAGAATCCGAGCCTCTAATCCCAAAGCCAGCACCGCCCCTCCTACCACCATCTAGCACGCAATCATCAAAATTGACCTTAAGGAAGCTCGATGGTGGGGGCTCCCAGGTGAAATGCACCGTAAGTAGAGCTCCAAGTGCCCCGAGCTATCAAAGGTCTATCCAACAGTTTCGCTTGGTTGATCTTCGTCATCTGTGCCCAGGCCCACTGCACAACAAACTCCGAGAAAGGACAACTCTCACCAAAGGTCCAGGCATTCCTGGCTAGCCAAATCTAATATGCAATGTAAGTCACCCCAATGGCCGTCTGCCAAGAATACGGGGCGATGACCCACTATCTAAACACTTGTAGAAAGGAGATCGAGCGACTCCAAACCTCTGGCAAGACTGCTACTATCCTCCAGATCCTCTTGGCACGCTCGCATTAGAACAGAGTTTGGTCCACAATCTCGTCCGCTTGATACTCAAGGAAATGGGGGTGGATACTCAACCCCCTCCCATCCAACACCGCTCTCATCGAGAGTCGGCCCCAAACCATCTTCCTGAGGAATAAGGCCACGCTCGGGTAGAGACCAACTCTCCAGATCCAAGCGTTGTCCAACCCCGGCCGTTGGTTACTCTGGAGTAAGCTATAGACATCACCTACTCTAACTCTAGGTCTGCAGGACATGCTCCATACCCTAACATCCGGGCTCGCAGTCATCGGTACTGAAATCGACCGTATCCTCTCTGTAAGATGATCCCCAAACAACTGACCAACCCAGGTGAAATCCCACCCAGCCCCCCCAAGCCAAAGCAGATCGCAGACTTGCAGTCCATCCATAGCTTCGACATTGACCATAGTCGGCCAGAGTCTCACCAAAAGAGAGGGGGAAAACATTTAAAGGCGAGACGTCGAAAAAGAGAGGTCTTAGAAGATGAGGAAACTACCTGGATTTAGGGTTCAAGAGAGGAGAAGGGGAGAGGCCATGGCGAGAGAGTTTAAGGTAGGAAAAGAAGCTCTGAACCCATGGCCCCATTAGCAGCACGGTCGCCGACAAGAAGAGGCGGAAAGATAGGAAGGGCTTGGGAAATGGGAACTCACGATTGAGGGGTTAAGGATTTGGGCTCGAAAAAGATTTAATCTAACGACTAATAATGATAAAATTTATTTTTAAATAACATATTATATATTATCTATACATATATAATTTTAAAATATAATATCTAAACATGCACCTCTTAATACTTGTTAAAAGATAAATTAATGAAAATTGAGAAAAAAAAGACATATAAGAGAGAAAACATACCTGCACTAGATAAATAGTATATTTATTTTTAAATTAAAAAAGAAAGCCTAATTTGGATATTTGTGGCATAGATAATATATTTTCATGCATCTCTAATTCAAATAGAGAAACTGTAATGTCATAGAGTCGAATACCTCCGGCAATCATCAAACTGGAATTAAAGATGCGAATGAAAAAGGCCACACCGACATTAGCTACGTCATCCAGTATACTTACATCGAAATTGATCTTGAGATAGCTCAGAGGTGGAAGTTTCCAAATGAGGCAAATCATACTAGCTTCCCCTAGCAATACTTGTTTTATTGATAGCCATAGTGCGGATGAATTCCTCCGCCAAGGTGAAGGCCTTCACAAATGTCACACAAAGACTGTGGTCTAGGCTCTCAAATAATCTTGTATTCCTAGCCAACCAGATATGTTAAGCAGTATAAGCATTAATGGTAGTGTGATCACTCTACCCCTTGTGGTGCACACCACCCCTCGACATTCACAAAAAGGAGTCTAGGGAGTTAAAAAGGGAATGTCATAATCAATGACTGCATCAGCCCTTTCCCAAACTCACAAGACTTTTTTTTTAATCCGAAAACAATATGAACAATCCTGCAAGTTGCAAGATCTAGGCTTAAAATGTAAAATGGGGCTCATTTAACTGCCTACGAACCAGAGGTTGCAGTTTTGAATCTCAAATAGTGCATCCCAGGCACTTGAACTTGGACAAACGTAATGGATGGGTCTCTCTTCCTTACAAGGCGAAACATGATGAGCTTGACACGACACTCCTTGCTCCATTGCTCTAGTCCCCATCCAATGCGTTACAGGGTGCTCAGGCTGCATCTGATGGATGGCCCATCCTTTGTAAATTACATCAATCCCGGTGAATTGCATCAATCTCATCCAGCCATGACAGACAAGGAATGGAGGCTAACTATGCGACACATCTAGTCAGCTTTTCCTCGTCACTGCAAAAGTTCTTGGGACTCCTACTCTTGTCAAAATAACACCACAAGGTATACAACCAAAGTACAATGGCACATTAATCCAGGGACGAACATTTCAAGTTAATGAATCCATAGGGGGTGTTTGGTATGGAATAATCATCCCGAGGTTAAGAATGATGTGGGTGGAGGTGATGAGATCGCTACGTTTGGTTGCACTACGGTGATTTTACGTGGCAATGATCCTGAATCTCCTCTATCCATCCAATCACTTTCCAACTTAGTGATGGGATGCCCGTCTTTGTGGTCGAAAATCCAAGATCACCCAGAACAGTGATCTTGGCTTAAAAGTTGAGGATAAAAATACCTCTTAGTCCAGTAGAAAAATTGGTATGTTAATATACCATTAATATATCATATCAATATTATATATATTATATTATATATATTATATTTATAGTATATTATTAGTCGTATTATTGTCATATTACTATTCGATGATAATTTTAAATTATAGTAGAAATACAATATTCTATTGTATATTTATATAATGAAAGTATTTAATATATTACTTCTTTTGCCTTATTTTTCTAATTAAAATAATTATTAGCATTAAGAATAACATATTATAAGTATAAATAAAAATATTAATTCTATAATAATAATTAATATATCTTTGTAAGATTCATAATTTATAGAACTAATAAATATATTTTTATGAAATATATCAGGAGTAAGTTTAGTATTATATAGTGAGTGATTTTAAATTTTCATGAAATACTAAATAGCTTACTCATAGATATCTGAAGATTTCTAATCATTGAAACCATGGTATGCCGTACCGGTCCGTACCGGCGTACCGGTCCGGCTTGAGACCGGTACCGGATTAGCATGAAATCCGGTACCGGTACTTTATTATTGAAAAATCGGTACGAGACCGGTTCGGACCGGTACGGGACCGGTTCGGACCGGTACGGGACCGGTACGGACCGGTACGGACCGGTTTCGTACCGGTCCGGGCCGCCACCGGTACGCTGACCGGTACCGGTACGGCGGACCTTGATTGAAACATAGCATACCAAATATGGTAATCTTAAATCATCATGAATCATATTACCAGAGAATAAGAATCATGGGTGATCCCATTTGGATCACCAAATGCCACCTAAAGTGGATTCATGAGATTTCATTCTTTGTTCTTGGGATTTCACTCTTTGGCCCTTGAGTAAAACAACCCCCACAACAAATATCATGGAAAAAAGTGTAAAGTAACTAGACTCAATTACAAGTTTTTAATTTCCATTAATATTTTAGTTCTATTTGAGAAATCCTTCGTTTGGGTCCTCGCGTTTATGATGGAAAGCATTGGAATTGACCTGAACTATCAAAATACAGCTTCACCTTCTCTTTGCACGTAAAACTAATTGCATTTGAAGTCTACAAGATCAAAAATAACTTGCTTCTAATCCTTTAACATGGAAAATCATGTGCAAACGCTTCCTTCTCTTCTTGGGACGATGACTACGCTTAACTTCTTCCAATTGAACTCATACAATGTCAGTGAGGAAAGGTGTCAGAAACGGCCCTATCACTTGGAACTCACAATTTCCGCCCTATCACTTAGAACTCAAAATTTCCATTTGGCAAAGTGATTCAGTGTTAGGTTGAAATCAAATCAGATATGGATATGCTAACATATTCACATCTATATATATTTTATTTGACGAATATAGATACGATTACGGATATTAGTTAGATACAAAATTCATATACAAACTTGTATTAAACGGATATAGATACAAATTGAATACAAAAAATATGAATATAAATATAGATATAAATCGGATAATTAAACTTTATGACTACGTAATCAAATATATTACTAAGTGAGTGATAATCAAGTGAATAGCATATTAGCGAGGTCATTTATTTTTTTAAAAGATTCATAAGTACTATATAAAATTAAATATGATTACAAATAAAATCAGATATTAGAATATGGATTGGATAATATTTGTCCATATCTATATTTATTTTTTTAATAGATATGAATATGAATACAAATATTAGTAAGATGGTCAAATTTTAATCTATATCTGTATAATTTTAAATACAACAATGGATTCAGATGATATTATAAAATCCACTTCCACCCCTCTTCAGTGCCTGCAAAAACGGCCAAGATTGGCCATAGAAAAAATATTAAGCTCAGTATACAAGACGTCAGTTGTCTATTCATGGGTATCAACCCGTTTTGACTTGCCAAAAGGGACTCAAAAAATTCCTAATTTTTTTGGTGGGCCGCCTAACTCTGACCCTCAACTGTTATACTTCCAAAAAACTTTAACAGAAATCTCCACTCTATATGATTTCTGTTATCCTGCCATAACCATATTTATTTTTTTTAATAGATATGAATACAAATATAAATATTAATCAAATGCTCAAATTTCTATATATATTTAGATAATTTTAAATACGAAAATGAATCCAGATGAATATTATAAAATCCAGTCCCACTCTATTCAGCGCCAGCAAAAACAACCAAGATTGTCCACAAAAAAAAATATTCGGCTCAGTATACAAGACGTCACCTGTCTATTCATGGGGATCAACCTGTTTTGAC
The DNA here is from genome assembly GCA_025769935.1 of Phoenix roebelenii. Taxonomy (NCBI): domain Eukaryota; kingdom Viridiplantae; phylum Streptophyta; class Magnoliopsida; order Arecales; family Arecaceae; genus Phoenix; species Phoenix roebelenii. The sequence goes on from JAOXJJ010001202.1 coordinate 29,032, forward strand.
TTGCGAGAAGGGACTCAGAACCTTCCTAATTTTTTTTGGGTGTGCCGCCAACTCTGACCCTCAACTGTTATCCTTCCAAGAAACTTCAACTGAAATCTCTCATATGGACATTCTTGTGACATCATCAGAACATGTCAATCCTATCCTCTTCCGTTATATTAATAATCATCGAACTCTGGAATCCACAACAAACACATTCAGCTATTAGTGGATTTCCAGTTGCATCTGTGATCCAGTAAGATAGGAGAAACCATGGGAGAAGAGGGAGTGAAGCTTTATGGGAATATCCTGAGTCCCTTCGTCCTTTGGGTGGAATGGGCTCTCCAGCTGAAAGGCATCAAATATGAGTGTGAATGAGGACTTGCTCAACAAGAGCCCCCAGCTCCTTCAGTACAACCCAGTCCACAAGATGGTCCCTGTGCTCGTCCACAACGGTAAGCCAACTGCTGAGTCCATTGTGATCGTTGAGTACATAGATGAAGCATGGAGTGACGTCTACCCTCTCTTGCCATCAAATCCTTATCAGAAGGCCAACACTCGTTTCTGGGCTAAATTTGTTGAAGAAAAGGTTGCATAATCATACATTAGTTTCCTCACCTTTTGATCATCTTGCAATGAAACAAATCCTGAAATTCTGAATCACTTAAACTTATTTTTTGATTACAGTGCTTGCATGGCAGTTTTGATGTCTTCTCCAAGGAGGGGGAGGAGCAGCTGAAGGCAGTGAAGGAGATGCAGGAGAGCCTTAAAACTCTGGAGGGACATCTTGAGGGAAAGAAGTTTTTTGGAGGTAAAACAATAGGGTTTGTAGACATCATTGCAGGTTGGATGCCAACTTGGCTTGGAATCATTGAAGAGATCATTGGGATCAAGATCATCAATGAACAGGACCTGCCTCTGATCAGTGCCTGGAGCAAACACTTCTTGGATCACAACCTGGTGAAAGAAACCATGCCCCCTCAAGAAAAAGTCATGGCACATATGAGAGCCATCCGAGAGAATGTGTTATCCGCTATGTCTGCTTAGACGGATGAACTCTTCCAATATGCTGGGCAATTCATACATAAAAATTCTCCTCCAGATTAATCTACATAATGTTTGATGCTGAAGAACTCCTTGTAGTTGCCGTTGAATAATTTCCTCCACATCCATAAGCTTTATCATAATGTGAATAGCTGTAGGTTTTCCAAAATAATATGAGACCTGGCTTCTTGCTTCCAGAAAAGCAGATATTTGGTAAACCTGCAGCATGGAGAATGCAGTAAAACTAATTTGCAGAACATTCGCCAATCTCGGAAATGTATCATGGAGTGTGTAGCCAGCTCAACTCCAAATAAGATCATCAATCTGCCTCACCATAAATAAAAATCATTATAAGCACTGATATTATCAAGTTTGCTGACACGTTGAATAAGTTCCTCAGCCTCCGCATCCAAGCTAATTCCGTCTCTTGCCATTTTCTCTAGCATATTGGGAGCAGCTCTTTTAGCATTTATGCATGCTCTCAGATAAGACTTGTATATTGGCAAACTCATGAGTTGTAAATGGCGAAGAACTTTCACATACCTCTCTGTTTCCTGAATATTTCCCTGCCCCTCAAAATATTTGGCGATGGCCACCACAATATCAGAATGGGGTCTCCAATTGCAAGCTTTCAACATGGAGAAGCCTTTCTTCATGGCTTCGACAGCTTTATCCATCTGATTGCATTTCACCCAACCCTCCATCAGAATCTCCCATGTTTTGTAGTTTGGGCAGGCACCTTCCTCCAAGGTATAGAGATGCAATGCCTCAGCCCTGTCCATCCATCCATTTCTCATGTAAGCACCTAGAAGGACATTGGAGACCCGAACATCATACTTCCTGCACTCCATTTCCCATGTCTTGAAGACCTTCTCAGCTTGTTGAATGTCACCAACTTTGATCAAACATAACATTACAGACATGTAATTTGCACAAGAAATCCTCCCTGGTACTCTTTTACTGGATTCCCAGAGCCTCAGAATTCCATCCCTGTCTTTCAGAGCAGCATAATTTGTCATCAGAAAAGAATAGCCAAGACGCTTCCTCACAGAGAGCCTCTCCTCTGCTGTTCTAAGAGCAGTGAATGCCTTGTCAAGGAGACCAGACTTTGTGTAGATATTGGCTAAGGTTGAGTATGTGCTCCAACCCACCTCAACATTCTTGTCATTCATCATCTCCTCATGCACCATCTCCACTACAGCAACACCAGACAGCTCACCAGAGGCATTCAACCATAGGTTATATGAAAGAACATTACGAGGGATCTTGCAGCGTTTCATGTGCTGGATCACAGCAAGGACCTTTTTATATTGACCTGTGGCCACGTACAGCTTCATCATCTCATTGAAAGGGTGAGGATCCACAACGAGCCCCAAATTCAGCAGCATTGACATGAGAGCCTCAGCTTTCTCTAAGTTCCTTTCCTTCACATAATGATGAAGAAGAGGGAAGGATGCAACCCTCCTTGAAGCACTGTCTGATAATTTCTCGAAGTATAGCTCAGCCTCAGCTATACCATGGACTTTGGTAATCATCTCCAGTCGGGCGGCGTGATCAGCTGAGGATGGTTGGAAATTATCCCAAGAGTCCATCCATGTTAAAATCTGCATGATGATCATATACATGTTTAGGCTGTGCAGCCATCCTGCGTCGCTTCAATTCCAAACTGTGAAAAATAGAAACAAAAACCATTGCATTGAAGAAAGCACTGGATTTTAAATACAGGGACCATTCTGCTAAAACCATACGCGAGAAAAAAATTGCAGGCTACTGATAAACAGAGCTGTAATAAATTTGCTAAGTAGAAAAGTAGTACTTAAACAAGCAAGTTTGCTTAATGAAGAGGCAAAGTTTCTTGCATTTATATTCAAAAAACAAAAGATATAAATTATAGCACATTTTTTAATAACATTTGAAGAAAACAAAAGCATTAATAATCTGGCAGACAATTGCAACTAAGATGCTAGAGATGCACATTTATTGATAATATACAAAACAGTCAGAAGGAACATATAAAATAGAAGATTTGGTAAATTTACTTCGAAGCAGGAGTTGAAGTCTAAAGTTTGAGCTATAATTGTTACTTAAGGGAATATAAAACCAATGATAAGTAATATTTTTCATTTGTTTCTTCCCCACATAAAATTTCCCTGGTGAGAACCAAAAACACCCTAAGTTGTGAGTTCACAGTTTTTCTGCCGCATTAGTCCAGGACTTTAGAGTTTCTCCACTCGTCAATAACCTCTCCAGCTTCCTTCAACTGCCCAAGCATGAGGTGGGAAGAAAGAACACAGGCGTAATTTCTGCTAGGCATTTTCTGCGAACTCAGTTGCAAAGATTTCCATATTTCATTTATTCTTTTTGTATTCCCTAGGTTAGCATGTAGAATGATGAGGAAACCATAAGTTGTCCTTTCTATTTGGCTAATCTTTGCATCCTCAAAAAGAGAAATCTGAATTCACGAGATGACCACCGGTAACATAGATATCAGCCAGTGTCATATAGGTTATCCAGCCTCTCTCAGAGTTTGAATCATGGGCCATTTCATCAAGAATCCTTCTTGCACCAAGAATATCCATGGTTGTAGCAGATGCACTTATCCAGAGATTATATGTGAAGAGATCTGGTGAAACTTTTTACCTTGTCAGTTCTTCAACAACTACGGAAACCTTATCCAGCTGTCCAACTAACATATACTAGGTCATCATTTCATTATAGGTCAAAGCACTTGCAGAGTGTCAGTTTTGCCGCAGCATATGAATGAAGGAGGGCAGTATATGCTTCACAGGTTTTTGCAGTTGATGGAAGCCCTTCAAAAAAATCTTCAGCAGTGTTAACACCAAAAACTATAGTTACTAAGTCAGGGCGCATTGCATTGTTGCTACCTGATAACTCTGATTCTTGATGAGTTTTCATCCACTCTGATATACTCAAACATGTACATTTTCAAGCTGAAATAATTGCAGCATGCTTTCTCTAAGCATGCAAAAAAAAGGACACAACGTACTTTGCATCATTATCTGGATCATGCTTATTGCTCAAGAAATGTCAATCAAGTACACTGGATAACTAGATAATACAAATGAAAAAACAAGAAAGATAAGATCAGGCAATTAATGACACAACTGCTTTAACTAAACAGCAATTTATTTTACAGCACAGTGGCTGACTGACTGTAATCCAGGGATGGTAGTTTAATTGTTAGCATTTTCTTTGGCCAGTGGAGAGTAAGAGAAGAATGACATATTCTTTCACCAAAATATCTATAGCAGATGTCAAACATGCTGGTTGGAGCAAAAATTTGATGATGAGGTTTACTAGCAGTTTCTCAAGTTTCTTAAGGGCAGCTGATGCTGAAGGCTGTCCATCTTTAGCCAAACAGTTCTTTGACATAATCAAAAACAGGCTTGGAAAGGTCAAATACAGACCAAACAAGAAAAGAACAAATGAAAAGAATCAAAGTCTACTTTCATGACTTTATCTTAGATAGGCAAGAAGAAATTCCTAGCAGATCTTGAGTTCGTACAAGGTACCCACCAAAGTGATAGTTAAGACAAAGCATCTCTGCCAACCAAGAACTTTTTCTTTCAAATTTCAAAGGGACGAAAATTGTAGATGGCCTATTTCAATGGAGGAAAATAATTCATGGAGCCAATCCCAACTAATTTGGGATTAAGACTTAGTTGAGTTGAGCTGAGCTGAGTTCAGTTATATTTGATGTCAAGGTCTGCCGAACCGATATCGAAACCCATGCCGATCGGCTACCGGTTTGGTACGGTACCAGTTCAGTACAGGATGAACTAGACGGTTCACCCCAGTTCAATATACCATGATTCAAGCCTTTTAAAGCAGTTCGCACTGGTTCCCCTCCGAACAGCTAGGTTTGGGACAGTTCAGAACAGTTCAGAGTGGTTCGGGGAGGATTTTGAAATTTAGAGCCAAACCGCGACCCGATTCTCCACTGGTTCGATTTGGTGTAAGGTGAACTAGGTGGTTCCGCATACCTTATTTGATGTATTGGATATATTGGCATAGGAGATGGGAGAAATAAAGAGATCATATGCAAAGTCAAGATCGGAACAACTTCCGATAAGACAGAACATTTTCTTTCTTCTGTTACACAAGGAGAATGGAGATGGTTTTCTTAAACAACATTGGCAGTAATTCTTATAGCCCTGTGCTTTTTTTAATTAAGCTAAATATAATTTAACCATAATTTCTTACAACTTGACTATGAAGAATTCCAATATAGGTCAAATAATTGATTACATGAATTAACGAAAATATTTCTCTTCATTTATTTTGTGGAAGATTCCACTATAAGCATTGCTCCCCATATCTCCCTTTTGTCTATGTCATTCTTTTCACACTACTTATAAAATCGCGACACTTAAATTTTTCTCTGCTTATTGCTGGTCAACTTAAGCTCATGCAATTAAGGAGCAACCCCTGAGGTTCCCTAAACTCACAATGAATGTAGACAAAGAGAGGAGGAAAAATAATTTGGTATAAGAAACTATGTTCCTCTCAATACAACAAATATATACTAGCAAGCAAATTGAAACACAAATAGAGTATGATAAAACCATGAGTGGGAGATTTCAAAAGATTTAAAATAGAAAATACAGAGCAAAATATCCAATCAATATGATGTGACTGCCAAAAAAGACATGGCTCATTACCATATGCAGTTGAAACAATCCAAGATAGAGCACTCTAGTGAAAAAGGTGAGCAGTCCATGCTTTAGAAGAGCATACTCATCGCAACTTCTCCTTCCTTATCGTTGTATTGAGATGTGAATAGGACAGCAACCAAGTTGAGAATATATTAAAGTAATGTCATATCACAGATCCAATCTTATGTTTGAAAATTCAATTAAAGACGCTCCTTGAGTAATCTTTTGATTATAAAAAGACCAAAGAATTATTCCCCAAAGATCTTCATTTCAAACTAATTAAACCATATATCTAGTTCAATTCGTTCATTCAAACTCGGCAAATGAGAAACATATCTATAGTTGCTTTATTTTTTTCAATTCACTCCACAATGAGGATTTTAAAATCAAGGTACAGTGCTATATTAGTCACAGGCCAGACTGTTATCTACCTCAGTACAGGGCAGCAAGAGGCCGATAAGGGCCAGTATAAGGCTGCCTTAAATGAGTAAAAGGGAAAGGGAAAAAAAGGTGTATTGATCAGCACAAGGTGAGCACATGAAGATGTGGGGCAGTCTGGGGTGGTACAGGGTTCGTACAGGGTCAGGGGCGTTTTGATGGTACTGGTACCATGTAACATACGGGTCGATTGAGGCTCAGTTTCCAATCCTTCCTCCCCAATGTCAGCTATGCAAGAATTATCAAATTAACAACCATTATAGACAAGTTGGCTACAAGCTTTCATGTATCTGGAATTACATGTTGCAGTAATTTCAGCAACTGCAGCTGGATGCAGCTGTTTGGCTGCATATGTAATTTGTTAATGTAACTCGATTTCAAGTGTTTGTTTGGTTGTCGCTGGCTCATAAAAACACCTATATGATGCAACACAGAGGTCATTATTGGAGTCTTTATCATTGCAACTTGCCCTTCAGCCAAAATGGCCCATAGAACTAGTCAAAAGTTTTTCAAAAATTTCAGTTACTTGATTAAGTTCAATTACTTGATTACCACCAGATCACATCAACCCAAACAAATGAAGTGGTCCACTTATAGTAAGGGGTGAAACTGCATGCCCTGTTACATGCACCCAAAGAGACACTGAAATTGAACATAAGAGATATTAAACAAAGAGGTCTTTATTTTTCAAGAAAGGAATGATTGCATTAGTTGTTAATTTGACAAATTGAAGGCACAAACATCCAAGGAGAAAAACATAAACTGAACTTTCAGATGATAATTAAAAAATATAAATATATATTTTAGGTGTCAAGTTTATAAAATTTGGAGAACATAACAAGGTTACACCCAATACATCTTGCTATTGATCCAGCTACCACAAAAGCCTGGTTTTCAAAGGTGTTTCCTTACAATCACATCCACATCTTCAATCTTCCTTTGAATGAGAATAAAGTTATTATTATTGGATCACACAGAAAGTAGCGCAAATGAATTTTACATATGGCATCTTTAAAATAGTCTGCAAAACTATGAAGTTATTATAGTCCTCACTTCACTTACGAGAAAAGAATAGAAGATTCGGCTTATATGTAGTACCATTTTTTGCATATTTTTGTTACAACTAATTCAGTATAATTTGCCATTCCAACTAAAAAAATGAAAATAACTATCTAGTGCCTCCATTAATTTTACGGACACCAAATCAATGCAACAATTCAATATTAGATACCATTCATTAAGTCCTCTAAGAAACATCCTTTTCCGACTACACATGAACAATTAAAGCATTGCCAGTTGAATCCTTTGTCTTCGATCTCAATTCGCTTTGTCTTTGACTACTTATTCACTGTGGGTGTTTTCATGGATCTTCATCAGTTAATGATGTGGATAACTTCATAATCTTTGATACCTCTTCCAATCAGCATTGCATCCCCAAGTTTTTGATTTCATGCTATCGCCCATATAGGCATTTCATAAACTGCTAATATCAGCAATCTAGACAATCAATAATTTGTTGAAACCACTGTGTAATGTATTCCAGCTATATATTTACCGTCACGCTAAAAAGCCTCAATGTACATATATTACAAATTCATGTTTGATCTTCTGATAGCTTCTTATCTTATTTTACAATCTAGTAAAAGTTCATATAAATTTGAAGATGCTCTTCCTTGGATCTCGTTTTTAATGCCCAGCCAAGAAATCAGCTAAAATCCTTTCCCTTTTCATCTCATCTAAACATTTTACCTATCAACAAGCCCAACATCTCATTTGCATGTCATCAAAAGAAATATCCGTATAGCTGACCCTTTTGCTGGGCTGGATGTAAACCATATGGCTCCCTTAAACTTTTAACTAATTTTAGGATTTCATGGATCCTATTATCCCTCCCTGTATCATGATACTAGCAAAAGGAAACACATTTCCTGATCAAATTAATAACCAGGATGCCTTAATATGAGAGAAATTCTCATTGTGCCCAACATAATCCAAATCAAACCCTATTTCTACCGTGTAGCTTTGCTTGCAAACATCCCATGCAATAACAAATGGAGTGGAAAACATCACACTCCTCAATCAGCAAACAGCTAGAATCCCTCAATGCAAGACAAATCCTTTGCTTTTAGCAACAAAACCTAGTTGATACAATCACATATCATTATGTTAGGACAGAGGCTTACAACATCAGAAGCAGGGAAAGAAATTGGCATGTTCCCTTAGGCCTGAAATACAATATACTACTTTATCTCATTGATAAATATATTTAACCACCTAATGTCAAGGCATCAGTTCTTACAATACCATGACATATGATCCATGTCTTTCTTGGCCTCATCAGTATGCTACATACCCTCCTTATCTTAGATGTGAGTACTGACCTAGTAGTGGACATTATAATTCCATAGTGTAGCACATCAAACAATATACCGTACTCCACAATTTTATATAGCAAATTGGCAATAGAGCTCATGTCCATTCACATCATGTTTGAGTTTTGAAATGTATATTCTATAAAATTTGCTTTCCTAAAGAGTGACATCAATGTTAGATGTGGTTAGTAATTAGTGTTCCATAGTAATGCAATTCTCTTGGTGATATTTATTGGAAATAACAATGCAAAAAAGAATGGTCCATAATGGGAATAAATCTTCAAAGATTATCTATCCACCAAGAAGATATAAGAAATTATCTATATTGGAAAAAAAAATGAAGTTTCACTACCACTGTATCTTCTATGCTTTTGGTATATACAACAACAGAGTTGACTATGTTTTATCACATGTGAGTAATGTTAGCATCATACAGGTAAATTCTAATGGCACAAGCATTATCACTCTTTATCCTCTTATACAACCTTAATCTGTTCAAATTGTCTTGCAAGCCACAGAATTAAGGCATACTCTCCTGGCCATATCTTTTAGCAAATCCAAAGCCAAAGTTCCTAGCACATCAGCAAAGACCCTGTCAATGTGAATAGTTTACCACCTGTTAACTTTGCACAAGTTCACAGATTTAGTGATGAATCGAAAGTCAAGGAACATGTGTGCCACCATGTTAGCATCTAAATTTTTGGTTTCATAAAATTGTTAAATCAAGCAACTTCAACACTTATCGGCAAGACGTTCTCGAGCTAGCAAACAAAGAGATATGAAAATGATATAAAATAGCCATTAAAGCACCCTCTAGGCTCACCGCATGCTCTCCAACTCTTCTTTATACCACATCTCTTTACAATAGTTTTCATGCTATTGTCCAGATGTATCCATGTAATTTTCACTCAAGAACACAACTTTGCGTGTAATAAGTATCAGATACACTTGGCCACACATAATCTGCTTGAAAATCAGTAGCACTCTCCATGGCAAGAAGTCCAGAGACCGGCAGCACTGAATGAACGAAAAGCCACAAATTTCATAACAACTGCTCCGAGTGTTTTGTTTTCTTGTTCCAAGGATTCCCTTTTTCTTTATTTTTATCTTTCATTTCAATCGAAGCGGCCAACTCTTTAATGCATATATAAACTCAAAAATCCAAACTCCAAACACAAACTGGAGAAATAGGAGTCGACAGAAGAGAAACGAGGGCAAGTACCAACCTCGAGGGCATGCTTATAGCGCTGCGATCGCTTCAAGTCCTTGGCGATCTGGCGGAGGTCCGAGGCCGTGACCTTCCTCCCTTCGCCGACCCACTTATCGAGGGCGGCCGTCGCGCTCCGCTTGGGGAACCGGAGCCGAAAGAGGCGGCTCCTCAGATCGTCCAGCCGCGCAGCGGGCTCCTCCTCGACGGCGACGGCTTCGCCCCTCGAGTGGCCGGAAGAGAAGGGCCTAAGGCTTTCGAAACGAGCGAAGGGCACGGCCCTGAGGTATGGAGCCATGGGATTTCCATCGCAGGCTCGCCTGAGAAGGGCGGCCAAGGGAGAGCCCGTCGCCATTTCAGATCTTAGAGGAGCGAAGTGGATGAGGCAGGGCGGAGCGCTTCTTACCATGGCAAGGAGTATCGGTCTAATCCTTGAACCGGATTCCTAAACCCAAGATTTCATCTGGACCGGCGTATCAAGTTCGCTGAAATACGCCACACCAACATTAACTTTTTTTTATTATTATTATTTTTGCGCATCGGCAGCTCACTACATTCAGTCATGAGTATGCTCAGAATAATTACAGTACAAGATACGCTCTAGTACCACCGGCACGTGCTCCAAAACTTCCCATAAGACAACCCCAGAGTGGTGTGCTGCAAAAGAGGCAACCCAGTCCGCCGCACTGTTCGCCTCCCGAAAGACATGCGTGACTTAGAAGAGTGGTATACCCTCTGAGATGCTGCCGTCAAAATTTATCTTGAGCGCAATTTTGGTATTATATAGTTAGTGATCTTAGATTCCCGTGGAATACCAAACAAAATACTTATAAATAATTGGGGATCTTTATTCATTGCAATATGGTATACGAAACGTGGTGATATTAAATCATCCGAGATTAGATCATCCCAGGATAAGAATTATCGGTGATCTAAGATCATCTTGATGATCTCATTTGGGTCACCAAATGCCGCCAAAAGAGATAAAGAGTAACAAAAGCCATATTGTAGTTAAATTAAAAACATATTTATCAAAATTAATGCAAATAATTATGAATAAAATATGCACATTTTACCTAAGTAATAAAAGAATGAAAGAGAACATTTGCATCCCTTAGACGAACAATTGTTGATGAGTTTTAAGTCTCACATGATTAATGAGTTTGGGATGACAAATGTAACTTTCATTATTATTTTTTTTGTTCGCAGTGAGACAATGTGACAATGAAATTTTTATTTATCAGAAAAGTATATAATTAATTTCCTTGACAGGTTTAGAATGAAGAAGTGAAATCTGGGGCAGAATCCAATAGGTACAAATATAAAGTTTTCTTTAAACGGTTGCGAAGAGAAGGCAGATGCCAAAAGTTACAAAGTTTGATTAGATATTTGCTTTATAATAACAAATACAAACCTAGACATTGTACAGACTCCATGTTTATTGTTTATATTTATGTGGAGTCCAAGTAAAATTGTTTAGATATTGGCAACGAGAATCTTAAGATATTTGAAAGGGACAAGTGACAATGGTTTATTATGGTATACTAACACTAACCATTTTTGATTTTTTGGTTGTTCTGATAGTGATTAAGCAGGTTCAACAGATGATCGAAAGAACACCCCTAGGTTCGAATTCACCATCGGTGCAAGGACTCTTTGATAGTCCTCGAAGAAGCAGCACTCGACCATACCATCATGTTCAAAAGCTAAATGCATATGGTTGTGGCATGCATTAATTGATCAGAAATATACTATAGCAACCACTCTACTATTGTGTAAGGACTATGCAGGTGTGTATTTAATTCTACATCGGTCATTCGTTTGATAGATTTTGAGTACTTATATAGGATCAAAGAGCCCAAATAATACTTTCCGGCTAATCTTTTTGGGTGAGATTCTGAATTGTTACAAATAGTATCAAATCGTGCGGACGTATGTTTAGTCCCACATTGGTTATTCGTTGGATAGACCTTGGATGCTTATACAGGATCAAGAAATCCAAATAATACTTTCTGACTAGTCATTTTAGATGAGGTATTAGGTTGTTATATATTGCAATTATAAAGAATCCAATACATTACAATCTTTAATGGCTCTGGACTTATCTTGAGAGCTCGTATTAGAGCTTAGATGTATAGCAGATAGTTTTGATTGCAGATAATGAATCAATTAACCAGCCTGCTAGTTGATCTCCACAGGGTTTAGGTCTCTTATGCTGTATAAATAAATAAATTAATTAGCTAACGGTGGCGAGTTTTGAGATCCGTGGGGAATCAGCTCTATGAAAACCCCTGCCAATAAAATTTATACC
>JAOXJJ010001202.1:41158-77097 GCA_025769935.1 Phoenix roebelenii
TGCAGATAATGAATCAATTAACCAGCCTGCTAGTTGATCTCCACAGGGTTTAGGTCTCTTATGCTGTATAAATAAATTAGCTAACGGTGGCGAGTTTTGAGATCCGTGGGGAATCAGCTCTATGAAAACCCCTGCCAATAAAATTTATACCATCTCATGTGCACAACTCGCAGAGTCTTTCATTAATGACGTGATATTTGGAAGAAAAATTATGTTGTTTTGGATGCATGGAGGATCTTGTACATAAGCCACACCCTTTTGGATGAGAGATTTCTCGAAGATATTTGCTTCCACAATGCCCCTCGATTCAGGAGGATCTCCAAATCGATGTGATCTATTTTGACCATTATGAACAGGATCCCCCACATTGAGAAGCCGAGTTATAGGCTAAACTTCCGAATGCCATAACTTGATCTTTCTTTCAGTTCGAAAAGTTTTTCAAGACCTACAATATGAAGCTACACCCTTTAAGGGGTGGCATCCCTTGTGATTGAACCCAAATTTTATCATTTGGGACTTGAAACGGGCCGGTCAAATCAAAAATTTTCTTTTCGGATAAGATTTTGACCAGTATAGCTCTCTATTCGAGAAGAATCATGCAGAGCAAAAAAAAAACCTAAATTGATGAAGTCGAGATCTACTTCTTCAAGAATTTTAGATTTTTCTAATAGATTTCTACTAATGATGCCTATTTTAGGAAAAAGAGTCTTACTAAAATTAGAAAAAAGAATCCGACCCAAATTATGTAAAGACGGCCTTATTATTATAAATAGAGGTTGTATACTCATATGTTTAATTATCAATGAAAGAAAAAGAGATTTAAGTCCTATTTACGCAATTCTTCTATTTTTTTTTGAGAGATTAGATTAAATAGGTTGAAGAAAATATTTCTTTTTCTCGATAGATCATGCCTTCAACTCTATTATGTTCTTTTTTTATATATATTTTTGCTGTTTTGTTTTCTCGGAGGGGTTCTTAACTCTGTTTTGCCTCCTTTTGTATTATCTCTTTCTTTTGTTTTAACTCTTTTAACTTTTCTCTGAAAACAAAATACCTAACAAAACTTGGTCGGGTTAGTGATGTGTAATTTTATTAATGCTCCTTTGGCGTGGGATTTCTGAAAGAGAGAGAGGCTTCAATAGCTCAGTTTCGCAGTAATGCAATAGTCACATCTGTTTCTTCGACACAGTCGCTATTCATGATGCAATACAAGTTGCTAATGGTTGATGCAAGAGATAGCAAAAATGCTGGTGAAACTAATTTAAGGCCACATAGCAAATAATAAGACAACATCTTCATCTCCTATTTTTGACTTTTGGTGGTGCACTGCTGACGAAAATGATGGTGGTAAAACATCAGCTATTACAACATAGAGAAGCACTATGTAAAAAGCTGTCATTAATTATAAACCATGCATAGAAGGTCCATTCAGACCAATTACCTAAGGCATGGCTCCAAAGTACACTCATGAGGCTCGTTAGCTAAGTGCAATACTTGCACCAAGCTCAATGGATCATTTGATAGATAAGGTCTTCGGTTGATTTTTGTGAAACCAAACTAAACCTTAATTATAGTTGGATTTGGCTACACTCAAGTGGGCCACATACAGGTTTGATGAATCTATATTGGATAATGGGAGTCTGCATCAATGATTTGAATAATTAGATATGCTCTAAACTGCTTATATCAAAAATTATAGAATTTCGAGATCCTTAGCCTATGCTTCGAGTGATAATATATATATATATATATATAATTTAGTGTTATTTGGATTATCCATTTTTTGACTATTCACTGCATAGATTATGTATCTCCAAATCATATAATTTTTGGTACGAAAGCAACCTAAAGATAGTAGATTATATCCAACGGTTCAAATAATCGGTGTGGAACTCCCATCATCCAATCTAAACCTAATTGAATCTGAGTGAAAATCCACCTGAGTGTGACCCAATCTACTCTCTCTTTCTGCATGTATATATCACTGCAAGAAAAAAAAGCTTTGGCGACGCTTTCTATGGTCTTTACCGATACTTATAAATGGCGGTAATTTCCTTTATGATGCTTTTAAAAGCATCACTAAAGCATTATCTATGTTAGAGTGGAGAACTAAATTGTCGACGCTTTTCAACAAGGTCAGCAAAAATAGAAGATTTGTTGATGCTTTAAAGCGTCGGCAATATTTATCCTAATGATGCTTTAAAGCGCATTAGAACTTTTTTTTTAAAAAAAAAAGCCTAATTAATTTTTTGGGGGCAAAAAAAAATATAGAGAGAGATTAACAAACTTAATTTAAAGAAAAAAAATTCTAATTTCTACTCTCCATTACTGGTTCCTTCTAATTTTGCTTCTTCTAATAGCACAAGATAGATAACAAAAAAATAAAAAGAAAATAGAAAAGAAATAACACAAGAACAACAATAAATACCAAATTTATTGATGATTTTTTTTCAGATTAGAAAACCTATTACAATGGAATAACACAGGAAGCATAATTACAGATTACAAATTAAAAATTACAATAGAAATGGAAGCATCTCCTGGCCACAGTAGCTTCTTTGCAATCTTCGACGTCGCAGTGTTCTTCTTGGTCTTCATCGTCTTCCTTTTTGAATCTAGCTCGTTGCAAAAAGGCGAGAAGAAAAACTCAGCTCATTTCCAAAAGCTGAGTAGGATCTAAATATTACTCAAAGGCCAAGAAACAAACTTAGCAACCTAAATAAATTAACAAATAAAGTCTACAAAACGATTGGCACTGGCATGATGATATTAGGAGAAAGAAACATAGTTCTTTCCACCGGCTCGCACCACAAACAAATGAATATATAGATGCCAAAAGATCCAATATACCAAATGAACAGCTAAATCAATTAAAGCAGATAACATTTCAAAACCCTGCAAAAGCTCTTTGTTTAACTCACTTTCTCAATAAACCCAATCTACCTTACTTATCCATGTATCAGATGGCAAAAGAAAATGCAATGTTCAAGAAGGGGAAAGAGAAAAAAGCAAGACAAAGAATTGGAGGCCGAAATAAATGAGAAATCCATAGGAGAGACGGAAAAAAGAAGCGAACCACCACTCCTTGGCTCTTTTGATCCGGAGGAACACCTCGGGGGAGGGATTCTTCTCCAAGCGCGCGCGAGAGAGAGAGAGAGAGAGAGAGAGAGGAAAGAGGGTAAGGGGCTGGGATGATGGCGGAAGGGGTTGGGATCGGGAAGAGCGGGTATCCATTATTTTCTCCACTTGTTCTCCGACGACGCTTTGCAAAGCGTCGTCTTAGTTTGCTATTAGATCTTCAACGACGTTTTGTAAAGCATCGTCTTAGGGAAAGATTAGATCATCGGATGATTAGGCCTATGAGGACGCTTTGTAAAGCGTCATTTTGGAGGAAGATTAGACCGGGGATGATTAGACCTCCAATGGCATTTTCTAAAACGTCATGCAGTGCATCAAGACTTCCGACGATATTTTCTAAAGCATCATCTTAGCTAAGCAATGCTGGGAGGGCTTCCGACGATGCTCATACGCTCCCGATGCTACTAAGATTTTGACGCGGTGGCCAAATTGCCGATACTTCTTTCTTACATCGGTAGTTAAGAGTCGGAAAAACCTATTTTTGTTGTAGTGTATGGATGTATGTATGTACATATATACTGCAGATATCCAATGAGTTGCTATCTAATTCACCATAAGCTAGCTTGTTCTCATCTTTCCCCCAGATCAGAGGTCTCAAGTTCGAGCATGAGTATATTTAATGGAAGATCGTACACAGATCCTATTCAAATGCAGGGTTCATGGTGGAGACCAAATGACTATATAACATGGCCGACATTTCAAAAGTTTCAAAGACCTCTAGAAAAAAGAACCGTAACAAGGAGAAACCGAAAGATTCCACGTCGCCAAGCAGGGAAAGAACATGGGAAAGGGGGTTAAAATAAAATCATGGATTTAGAAAGAAAAAAACTAGTGAAAATCCTTTTGCTTTAAAGTATGTAAATATTGAGCTAAAATCATATTCCATAGCTCTAGAATTATCATGGTCATTCCATTAAACTTAAAATTTTGCAAAGGTAACCCATGAAAGAAAGTAACATGCCAATCACCCAAACTTGGCTTTTTAACCAAAACCCTGCACATCCTCCTGTTTATTTTTTGTACAATTAATTCACTAATTTTTCATAGCATTTCCAATAAGCTTAATTAAATATGGAAACGTCAAGCTCATACAATTCTAGGACTGCACAAATAAGTGATCCACATACCATCCAGAGAGTGATGTCATGCCCCCCTCACCGTCTTAAGTCTTCACTGCGAAGATTTTGTGCTACGTTTGCACTGGAAACAAGAAAGAACAAATAAATTCATGCTTATTCTTGCCTTAACTGCCCGTTGTAATTCCAGTAGTTTGAGCCTTAAGAGCTGCTTCCTTCTTCTTTTTGTCCCTGTATTCTCCATAAGAGTAGGAAGCCAGACCCCAAAGGCAGAGGGCCAGGGAAACGCCCTTCTCGCTGGTAAACTTCTCGTGTAAGAAGATGGCAGCAAAGAGCTCGATCACGGGAATGAGCACTGCAATGATAATTCCAGCAAGCAAGGTATTGACACAGAAGATTACTCCCACAGTGCCCAAGAAGAAGCACTGCCACAAGATTGCGCTCCAGACGAGCACCATATAGTATTTAACCTCCCCTAGTCCATATTGCCTTGCCTCCCTTGGAATAACCTGCAAAATTTAAAAGATGAATAAAAATAAAACGTTCAACTAAGATTTTAATCGTTCAATCAAAATTCTTCATCATTGTCATGAATCCGATGCTACCCAGCAAAAAATGGTGAATCGGGATCCTCTGTGGTGTGACTTTTCCACCACAGAATATAGTATCTAATGCATAGCTATCACATCATCTATCTCAGATACGGATGAGAGCTGCTCATCTCCGAGATGGATGATATCACAGCTATTCATGATCGTACTGTACTCTATGGTGCAAGAGGATATGATGGCTGATACCAATCTGGTTTGATGTCGTATGCAAGGGTATGCAATCAATTTTTGTGGATCTGACTTAACCCATACTAGATAGCTTAGGGTCTTTGGTGTATTTGTAAGAAATTTGATCCACCAATGACCAAAATAGATCATTGCAATAAGAAAAATAGGTATAGTTGTGTCTAAAGAACTTTGGTGTATTTGTAAAATCTGTTTATCTGTTTCTTGGTTCATCCTTCTCTCCTTTTTGAGCACGGATACTCTATGGTGCCCGAGCTGCACTTGTGGAGAAGGAAAATAGGCATAGTTGTGTCCAAAGAACATTGGAGTACTTGTAAAATCTGTTTATTTGTTTATTGGTTCATCCTTCTCTTCTCTTTGAGCACCTATCCTCTAGAGTGCCCGAGCCACACTGCAAAGTGATGTATCATGTCATATATGGCCTGTATTATTTGATAGTCAACAATCTCCTGATGGCGGCTATCGAGATCTGCACCAAAGCTGCAACGTAGAAAATTTTGGTTGCTGTACTTTTTGTACCTAGCTTTTGTTTTTTGTTTTTTTTTTAAGCTAGCACCATGTACTTCTTTAAAAAAAATTAAGCATAAGTGAAAATAATATGCATGCATTTTATTTTTCTTTCAGATTTTCTTGAGTACCTCAAAGTCCTTGTTTACCAGCATTCCAATGGTGCAGAGAGCTGTGGCAAAGAATCCCATCACCAGCTGCATCTCCATCACCAGCGTGTACGTGATCACCTGCCTCGCCTTCCGGTAAGTCAGCTCCACCAGCGGCAGTATCAATCCGTAGAGCGCCGCCGTCCCCAGCGTCAGAAAAAACCCCGTCAAGTACTGCCCTTCGCTCACGTTATCCGGCCGGTCCGAGCTGGTGTGGAGGCCCAGCATCACCGCCCCCACAGACAGCAACGCAACAGAGTTTATAGAATAAGGTGTAAACTTTTGCTTCACAATAAGGAAGGCAAAGGAGGCCGTGAAGGCCAGTTGACTGGAGATGAGTAATGCCGAGGTGGAGACGGGGAGGAAGGAGAGGCCGTAGGCGTAGAGGAAGTCGTCGACGCCGATGAGGAGGCCGAGGACGGCGCAGGCGAGGAAGAGGCGAGGAGTGAGGAAGAAGAGCTTGGTGGGGTGGTGGTGGTTGTCGGGCGCGAGGCGGCGACGGCGGCGGTAGAGGTAGGAGATGGAGAGGGGGAGGAGGATGAGGGGCCACCCGCCGGTCTCGAGCCAGCTGGAAAGCCACTGGCGGTGGCCGCCGTGGCGGAAGTAGACCCGGGAGAGGAGCGGGCCGCCGGTGTTGCCGACGGACAGGAGGAGGCAGTTGAGGACGACGAGGGCCCTCTTCAGGCATTTGCTCGTTTGAGGGCCCTTGGGGTGGTGGTCTTGCTGCCCTTCCACATCCATCATCCCGGTGCTTCCTCGTTCAGGCAGTCTCAAAGGCTTTCTGTTGTTATATGTTTCCTCTCCCTTGCAGGGAAGCTATGAGGACCTGGAAAGCAAACCCAAAGAAGCAACCTCAGGCTCTGGATTCACCCTTCTTACCTCATTAAAAAAATTATATCCTACACCCTACACCATATTATCTCATTCCTGTGGGCCATAAAAATTTATGAACTCACAATAATATAAATGAGATGAGATGATTGATGTGGCGCACTATTATATAGTGCAGTACATAATTTCTCACCTTATATATCGGATTATTCTTTGTGCAAGATGTAATGGCGCACCATGCCAATAACATTATCTTATTCTTGTGAGCCATAAAAATTCATGAGCTCACAATAATATAAATGAGATAAGATGATTGATGTGGTGCACCATCATATAGTATAGGATATAATTTCTCACCTCGGATTATTTCTTGATGTGGTGCATCTGATGTAAGATATAATTTTTTCAAGTTACGAGGTAAACAAAGATTAAGATGGTCAATTATATCTAAAATCATACTTTTGTGATCTAGCCTAGGTTGTGCTTATGTTAATTTATGGAATTTGAGCCATATGATGCCCTCAATGAAGTGCATGGGAGAGAAAAACCACCAACCACAGCATGGTGACTTTGGCCCACCTCGATCCCAAATTCATCGGGTATTAAACCCTGCATGTATAGATACATCTATGAAAATCAAAAAATAAAATACTCAAAAATTAAGTCGGAAGAACCGACTGCTTGCAGCCATTGCGATTGTTTTGATCGGTGCCCCTGAGTTCGCAGTCTAATTGAAGAAAATACAGTGTCACATAATCTTTTGGCACTAGGCCTTAGAAAAGGATCGCAATACTCCACATCACAAGTTCTAAAAGGCCAATTCATTAAAGAATCCCAAGAAAGAGGAACCAAAACGCTCCACATCAGAAACCATAGCAAGGTGACTTTGGTTATGATGGTTCATGTCACAGTGATGGAAAAAGTATGTTAAGAGTCTAAAAAATTGAGGAAAAAAGACTCCACTTTGTAGGTGCGATCACATCAGCAAAGCACAGGATCTTCAAAAGAATCATCTAATTAAAGGAAGTTTAAACTTTAAACAACGATTAGGTTTTGATATTATATTTAATTTTTTAATACCTTTCTTATTCCTCTCTTCTCTCGCGTTAGAAGTATACAAAGATATTGGGATGGACGTGGTAAGCAAGCACGAGCCTTTTGCATCAGAAGCTAGTCAAAGAGGTTCATGGCCAGCTGGGTACAATCCATCTCCATCACATGGTGATTTGATTTGGAGGACCAAAAAGATTTTTTAAATTTATCTTTTTTGCATGTATTCGGGACAAATCGAGCCAAGTTCATGAACCCTGTCCTCTTGTCCAAGAGAAAAGAGATGATATTATTCGAGGAAACACTCAATGTAGATTAATCAATACTCTAAAAGCTTAAGTTGTAACAATGTCTATTAGTACTATAGAAAAAGGGTCAACAATATATATCAGGCTTAATACCTATCTCAGGTGCAGCTCGGACCATGCATGTGGAGGAATAATTGCTTACCCAAGAGACAAGCGATTATACCATCTGAGCAAGCACTCAGTATTAGTTAACAAATTTACTTCCTTCGCATGTAATCAGGATTCAAAATTGTGACCTTCAGCAAACTTGAGCTATGATACTATGTTAGTTAACAAATTGACCACGAAAGTTTAAGCTGAAAGAGAAGGGGCCAACGATATATATTATGCTTAAAAAGAATTCACATGAAAAGTCAATTAGAGTTGGCAAGTACATTACTCAAACTTTGGCACCATGCATATGATTTATAGCACAAGATATTAGCAGTAAAAATGAAGGTTTAGTTTTCCTTAAAAAAGAAAAAAAGGGAAAGATGTGAATGCCAATAGTTCTGGTTGAATGACAAGCAAGATGGATTGTTGTGATGTCAAGATTATATCATTTCTCTCTAAATTTGTGTTTGAAGATAAAGAGATCTCATTTTGTTTTTGTTTTTTTCCCTCTCCCAAACATAAAGGAAAAAAAAAAAACTAAGCAATGGAGATGTCTTCAGTAAAAATACATACTACAAGAAAATTCCTTTGAAGTAAGGAGATAGATATATAGCCGATCAATCAAATGGTTGATAAAAGTTTTATTATACAATAGTAGAGATTTTAGTGCCCGTCAACTGATTTGAAATTTTCACATTCTTTTGAAACAACCATTTTTATTAGATTTTGAAACAACCATTTAGCCAATATAATAACATATAGATGCCTGATTATATGTTTGAACTATTATTAATATAACAATATACACTATTAACTTTAATCTACTAAATAGAGTTGGCAGTGGACTGAGTTGGGTTGTATAAGATCCTATATTTTATAATCGAGCTTTTTTTTTAATTTTTGGGTAGATTTTTGAGCAGATAGAGCCAAACAAGAAATGTGCAGTTGGTTTGTTTATTTTGGATGCTCCATGATGATTTCTCTGGTCATATAGGATATCTAAAAAGATGAGAACAAAATAAGGCCAAAAAGGAAGAATTTACGATATTTTGCTCATAGATAAATCTGATTTGAATTACAAAAAAGCAAAGTTAAAACATGGATTTTGGCTTGTTTTATTCAAAGCATATATAAGTGCTCCAACCTTTGGACCTTTGGCAGTCGGCAAAGTTCAGTCGACCATCAAATATAAGTCATACTGATAAGAGTTTCAAAGGCGAGCATTATTGGAGGCAGTATTTCATAAATCTGACAAGATTCCTCTTTCCTGTAGTGACTTTTCCTTTGTTAATCATACAACTATGAAAGGAAGTGACAACTCTTGTAAAACAAATGAAGACTCTTAGGTTCACTCTTTTTATTCAAAGCATATATAACTAATATAAGTGCTCCATTTTTCTATGAGTTGTTCCATTCAAACGGGAGAACTCACTAGCCACTATGCTCTTCAATGTCCCACGTGATGAATCATCCAAGCACCACAAAAAGGAAGAAGGAAGTGGCTTGAATGGAAACTATGATCATTTGTGATGACAAAAGATCTCATCTCAAAACATCTTACTGTAATTAGGGATATAATTATTAAGTCACTAGCCTATGATGGACCGCCGAGAAATAGGGATGGCAATTTATGAACCAACCAATCAATCTGTCCCACAAACAACCTGCTTCGAGCAGGTTTGAGTTTGATACAAATGGGTTTGGATCATATACCGGTCGACCTATTTAGAACTGCTTATTAAATAGGTTAGGTTCAGATTTAGATCTTCAACCCGTTTAACCCATTTTGATCTATTTAATAATTGGATCGGATTATAACTTGATCCATTTAACCCGTTTAAGATTTTTTTAAGTTGTTTAAAACCTACTTAACCAGTTTCTGTTCTGTTTAACCCTGCCCGCTTAACCAGTTTAACCTATTTAAATCCATTTAATTTGTTAAAAACACACTTAGCCTGTTTAACCTGTTTAATTTGACTTGACCTGTTTAATAAATAGGTTATCCGTTTAATAAACAGGTCTGGTTCGGATCTAAATTTTTGACCTGTTTATTAAACAGGTCAGGTTTGGATTGATAAATTTTTGACCCAACTTGCATCTAATCCGACCCAACTCGATTGCCACCCTAACCAGGAAACCACTGCAAACTAGAAGGCATGAGCTTCTAGGGCAAAGGTAGGTTGTAAATCTTAACACACCATGATACTGTAATATTTAATCTGAAGGAATGCTAAGAAATTTGTAATATAATTCCAAAAGACATTGATCTTCATTCAAGCAGGACAATAGATGGATAAATGATTACTGGAAACTAAAAGAAAGGGTTAAAGAAAAGGATGTTACCTGAAAAGAGAGAGATGATGAGCAGTGGACTTACAACTACGTGCTAGATGTCCATCTCTATCCAGAAGTATAATGTTATATGGGAACATTTTACACTTATAAGCAACATATTATTGGAGTATTATAGAAACAGAATCCAATGATGCCAGTATTATTGGATAGTTCCCTTCAGAAAAGATAGTGCATAGGATGTTACATGGGGGAAAATTTCTCAACCAGTAACAACTTCATAGATAGATGCAAACCACACATATGAACGAACAAATGCCTTTTCACTAATAGATGCGTAAGGGTGGCAATTTATGACCCAACCTGTCGATCAGATCCGCAAATGACCTGCTTTAAGCAGGGTTGGATTTGACATAAACAAATTTAGATTGTAAATGGGTCAACCCGTCTAAACCTATTTATTAAATGGGTTGGGTTCAGATTTGAACTTTTGACTCGTTTAATAATTAGGTGGGTTATGATCCGATCTGTTTAACCTATTTAACGCCTGTTTTACCTGCTTGAAACCTGCATAACCTATTTCTGACCTATTTAACCCGACCCGCTTAACCTGTTTAATCTGTTTAAATCAATTTAACCCGTTTAAAACTTGCCTAACCTGTTTAAAACCCGCTTAACCCATTTAACCTATTTAATAAATAGGTTATGTGGGTCGAGTTTGGTTAAATATGTCGGATTCAGATTTAAATTTTGACCTATTTAATAAACATGTCGGATTTGGGTTGATGAATTTTTGACCCGATCCGTATCCTACTCGACCCGACCCTATTGCCACCCCTAAATTAGATGGTTCATATACTCGGTCAGAAGTCAATAGAAAGTTGCTATCACATGTGAAAGAGCGGAGACCATTAGAAAATAATATTGCATTGCAGGTCCTTTATTTTGTTCTTTCTTTGTTGATCCTTCTTCTCACTTTTGACCTCCTTGGTATTTCTACTTTGTTTGTACTCTTTAATGAATTAATCCTTTAGGCACTTGGTGCCTATTGTTTCCCTTAAAATGATAAGGCAATCCATTTCCAACATCCATCCACTCATTTTAAAGGTGGCATCTCCATCGGCGAGTAATGCTCGGTAAGCAAGCTAGCTTGATTTGACTCGCTCCAAATCCTTCGGTAAGGACCACCCAATGCTCAACTTTTCAAATGGAGAGGGACCTATTGGAATTGGATAGAGATGGCCACTAGAAGGACATAGCATATTAGTAGTAGATGTTAAAAGGTCCAATAAAAGAACAAAACAATGTTTACAATCTACTAACAGCTGCATTATTTATGTGTTATAATATGGTATTGTAACGCACTTGCCTTCTTCGATCGATGGATGCATGTGTTTGTCTATTTCTATTGCATTGTCTAGAGAGAGTCCTAGACAAGGTAATTGCCTGTTAATGACTCCATCCGTTCCATTCAAAGTGATGAAAAGATATGGTTGAAATACTTGTATTAATATCCGATGTTGGGGTCATGCTTGAGCTCAGCTCATATTCGGCTTGAAAAAAGCTCAAATCAAGTTTAATGTGAAGCTAAACAAACCAAGTTTAAATCAGCAAAATAAGCTTCGAGCCAAAATCAACCCAACTCAATCAAGCTCGACTCGATAATCCTCATATACATTTGCATTATATATTTCATGTATAATAGATTGTTAGATTGAGACTTTAATTGGTACGTTCTTTTATTCCTTAGATTAATTAAATATTACTATGAACTTGGACCACACTTTAAATTAAATTAAGCATCAAGCTTCTTATTTAAGCTTGAGCAAAGTTTGATTTAATCCTATAAATAAGCATGAATTGAACTCAGAATAATGATAAAAATGTATCGAGCTTGATTGTGGGATTCAAGCTGGAAACTAATTTCAAACCAAGCTTGATCAGACATAAACTCGAGCAAGCTTGGCTGGATTGCACCCCTAGCATTATGATATACAAAATTGCTTTGGTAACTCAGAAATGTAACTCTGAAAATCACTCAACTGGTACATTATATTCTCATTGGTCCCTTTTAATTAGAATGTGATGAAGCAATGTTAACTCCACCAAACAGTTGAGCTGACTCTTCTGAGTGATTTTTCTGAGCTACCATGGCACTTCTCTATGGTAAATATATCAAGCATCATTGTTATTATGTTTGTTGATACAAAATGGATAGATCTGAAGATAGTAACAGAAAAGATATTAATATATTGGCAGAGATACAACAAAACATAATGAATGATGCAGATCATTAACTGGGATGACCTACTGTCATTTTGACATAGATCATTACTGATTGTATCATACCTTGCAACATTAACTTAAGCAAAGCCTGCAAAGGAACCATTTCTATCCATGAGCTTGTATGCATCGATCATGTTGGGTTAGTGAGCAGCTTTACTCAATTGTTCATAGTTTATAAAGTTTCAGGCCCTGATATTTTATCGTTTAGGCAAAACATGGAAGATCTAAACCCAATCCTAGACACAAGTGAGTTATGGATTTATATCTGATCCAATGGAGAGGCAATCAAGTTTCAGCCTTAAGATTTCAAGTGAGATCAGCTCAAAATCTCTTCAGGATTTGTTTCCTGTGTTAAGAGGCCATTTTTGATAAATTATCGTTCAGAATTGAGTGCAATAAGGCGATAAATCTTCTACAACCCAAATTTATAGGAAATTCCGATAGCTCTAAAAGGGCCTACACCAGCTTCCCAACCTGAACATGGCCTGAGACGAAGTGGCCCATCGTCATATGTAGGGCAAAATCAGACCTAAAATGAGATGGATCAAGTAATACTCTGGTCTAGACCTCGTTTGGAACCTGATCCTATCGCAAAGCTTATCTGCTAGCCCGACATATCTTATTGTTGGATCTTCAGTCGGTGCAAATGAGCCAAACAACTCGTGAGATACTAGCTCAGCCGGACTAGATTATTACCAAGCTCACACTACAACAAAAATAGGATTTTCTGACTCATATCTGCTGACGCAAGATATAAGCATCGGTAAATTGGTGGCCATGCCAAAATTTGCCGACGTAGGCAAAAATTAAACCAAGACCATGCTAGTACTAGCATCGTCGGAATCCAAAATTAAGATGGTGCTAACAAGCATCGTCGGAAGCCAAACCCACCCCACCATCCTCGGCTACCACCATGCTTTGGCTTTCGACGATGCTTATTTTGGCTTCGGACGATGCTTATAAGCGTCGTTGGAAGCCAAACTACCATTCAACGCTTATAAGCATTGTTGAAAGCCAAACTGCCACCCACGTTGTGCTTTGGCCTCCGACGACGCTTGTAAGCCGTCCTTCCGCAATTTCTCCTCTAACCCAAATAAGATATAAGTCATCCTTCCGCCATTTGGTGCCCTAAAGCACAACCTAGCTGCTGCCGAAGAGGAGAAGCGACGAGATGAAGTTGGTCGATAAATCCCCGTCCGTAAGGACGATAAGGTCTAAGTTGTGCACGTCACCTACAAGGGCCAGGAGGGCAAGGTCATGTAGGTCTACCACAAGAAGTGGGTCATCCACGTTGAGGGCATCACCTGCGAGAAGGTGAATGGATCCACCTAGCTCCTCCGGAGTACATCCAACTCCTCAGCAGTGATGCACTGGGTGGACCAAATCAGCCGCCTCGAAGCTTCTTGGGCCACCGCAGACCACGTCGGAGCCAGTCATCCCCAAAGGAGGTTCCACCCTCCCCCCTTTGGACACAGAGGGTCACCGCCCCGCATTGGCCTCCGATCTGGCCAGCACACTGGTTTTACGATCCGTCATCAATGTTGTCCACCGATTATTCGAAGAAATGCCCACATAAGAGCCTGGTTGCACTAGGTGTCTCCCCAACATAGGATTCTTAGCATTTGCTATCTCTGTTATGTATATTCCGTAGCTTCAATGATTGGGAGAACTATTGAGAGTTTCATTTTTTTATTTCCTCTTTTGATCTAGATAAATCTCATGCTTTAGTGCCTTATAGATTACCTTAGAAAATGTGGTTTGAAAATTAGCTTCAGACAAGAATGTGCTTCTATCATATTAATCCTAAAATCGACTTGATGAGATTGCATTGATGGCATTCTCTTTGTGTTTGAAGCTAATGCTATACTACTTTTCTTTTGTCATTCTTGTGGAAGAGGAGATTGATGCATGTCTGAAAATTATTTATTTTGATAAATTTTGGTTTTATAGTTATACTACTGGCAGTTAGCAAGGCTTTTTACAAGCGTCGACAGTTTTTTTTTTTTTTTACTCTCGTATTGTCAACGCTTTTGCGATGGTTTCTAAAGGGTTGGTATATGCTCTAAAAAGCGTCCGAAAAGATAGTTTTTTTTGTAGTGTCAAGTAGCATGAACAATTTTTGAGTCAGATTCGTGTAGCAAAATACTTGATCAAATCAAGTATATACATACATACATATACACATATATATATATTTAAAATATTATATTTTATATATAAATATTATTAATATAATATTTTAAAAATATAATATTTATATATTTTTTAATCTGATCTAACTTCTAACTTTTATAATTATGACCAAGGCTCAAATTTGAGCTCGAACTTGATATCGAGTATAGCTCGGTTGATATTTGAGTTAATCTCGCGTATTACTTTTCTTTTTTTTTTCTTTTTTGATCGAGTTGAGTTCGAACTTGGATGTTAAGGCTCGATCGATCTTGAATCGAGTTTTGAGTCCGAGTATTTTAAATCTAGTCAAGCTCGAGCCGCTAGCTACTAGACTCATCCCGACTTGATTTTTTTTTTTTGATCGATCTCGAGTATTTTGATACTCCAGCTCAAAAAGTAGAGCTGATCATAGGCCGGGCTTGCTCATAGGTAATATTAAATTTTAAATAGATCCGGCCTGAAACTAAATTAAAAATAAATAGAGTTTTGGCCCGAAGCTTGATTTGCTCTTCTAAGAAGCTATCCTGACCTAAGGCCATTGTGAGCAATTTCCAAGTTCACCTCAACTCTACAATTGCTGCGATGTTCTCTAGAAAGAAAGGACAGAGTGGGGACCAAGAGAAATAATTCCCGTCATCTCTTTCCTGCTAGTTTGAGCCAATTCCAGCAGTGGCCCAACCATGGATCCGAGAAGTAAACAAAAATCTATGATAGATTAAAAAGATTGGATAATAAATCATCCGTTGAAAAGAAAGTGAAGTTCCTATCCATTAGCTTACCTTTCCGCTTCATATAAGATGCATTCACTCCAATTGAGGCATGAAATCATCAATCAAACTGGTTCTATTTTGAATTCCAACAATCCTTAGAAATTTTACGTCTTCATGGAACAATGAAAAATATAGAAAGAAAACCAAATCTTAAAAGGAATAAATAATGAGACATTCGATCCAGGAAAGGAAGCATAAAGCAAAAGGAGTTCACAAATTAAGAGATAGGTTGGTACCCAGAATATCTGAGGCTGCCGTTTGAGATCCAGAATAATCTCAACTGCATGAACTAATGCTTTCTCTTCGTCTCCCACTTTGCTATGGAACGGAAGTAAAAAGATGAACAAATAAAACACCAAATCAGAAATCAAAATATAATAAATACCATGGAGTTCCTCCAAGCTTCTCGCTCTCAGAAAAGAAACAAATAATCTTGGAAGCTACGAATACCTTGAGAAAGAGAGAGAGAGAGAGAGAGAGAGAGAGGGGTCTCTTATACTTCTGTAGAGGAGAAGACGGACGGAGGCCAGGGACCAAGGTTACTCATAAATATGGGCAGGAGAGTACAAGGCGTGCCAGAAAACTTCCCCGTAAGTTGCAAGCCAGTGCGGATGCAGGGGGATTAGATCCTTATATCTTCTGAGGATCATCCGTACACGTGTGGAATCACACTTTTGAGGCTTTGGCTCAGCTGGCCCTCGACATGAAAGCAGGATTTTTGATCAAGTGGAGGAAGCTTTTCATAAATGTCCTACTCTACCTGATGTCTTTTTTTTATTTTCTTTTACCAAGACGACATTACCATGCGACACTAGTATAAATACAACCGCTAGTGTCGAACCCCCAAAAAAACAGGTCATACGTGATCACCCATGCATACTGTGTTCTGCCTTGAAGAAGAAAACCATTAATTCAAATATATATATATATCTCATGGACAAAAATATTATTGCACTTCCATATATTTAAAGACTCGGATCACAAACAAAGGCTTGTATCATTTTCTTTTATGATAATAGAAATAAATATGTTTGTCGTTTTTGATTTATGGGTTATCTATTCATGAAAAGAAGAGTATATTCATGGATTAGAGGTGGCAATCAGTGTGGGTTGGATCAGATTGGATTGGATATGGATTCGATCAAAATTTTGTCAATTTAAATCTGACTTATTTATTGAATAGGTCAAAAATTGAAATTTGAATCTAGCTTGTTTACTAAATAGATTATCCGAATCGATCCGTATAATTTGTTTATTAAATAGGTTAAGTCGGGTTAAACAGGTTGGACAAAATAAGTGGATTTTTAATAGATTAAATAAATTTAAATGGATTAAACAAATTAAGTGGGTTAGACAAAACAGAAATAGGTTAAACATATTTTATATAGATTAAACATGTCTTGAATAGGTTAAATGGGTCAGATTATGGTTCGATCCAATTATTAAATAAGTCGAAACATGTTAGATAGGTCAAAAGGCTAAATCTGAACCTAATAAATGGTCTTAGATGGGATGATTTATTTATGACCCAAATTGATTAATGTCAAATCTGAATTTGCTTAAAATAGATCATTCGTAGGTCGGGTTGATGGTTTCGGTCATAACTTGCCGTCCCTATTCTTGATAGAATTTGCTGGTGGCTTGCTTAAAAGAAGTGATTCATAGGACTCGACAATAAAGACTAAAAAGAGTTTATATAATAAATAAAAAAATAGAATTGCAAAGGTAATGGTAACTTGACGTGGGCAGGATGGAAGTATAGAAGGGAGAAGACACATCCAGCCTCGTAGAAACTTTCATGCATGCCAACCAAAATAATAATGATAAAATTATCCATAGACCAAGCCCGCTGGGAGGCCATGTATAAATAGATAAAATATATTAATACCAAAAAAATCAACTAAATGTTAATTTTATGAAGGGTTTGTGAGGATTTACTGTGGCTACAAAATTTTGTGGTCCTTTGGTGCATGAAGGGCGGCCCAATACACTTGAGGGCCTAAGGCGAATCCAATGAACGAGACCTCTTTTTTTTAATAATATTTTTTTTAATAAATATAAAATACTTAAAAAAATGATATGGAATTAGATAGCTATCAAGTACACTATTTCAACAAAGATATATGAATCTAGCAAAGGTAGATAAGAAGCCCTTTCAATTTAATATAATTCTTGAATGGAAGCACATAAAAGCAGTTACTCTAAATGAAAGGCCATGAAACTGATTAAATAATTGAGATAATACTTAGCAATACTGTTCACCATGTCAAGCAAGAGCCGAATAGAAAAAAGGTCATTCCATGGCACTTCATGGTCAAGATAAAGAAAAGAATTTGTCCATAAAGAAACCTCCCTATAAGGGAAAGTAGGGTCATTATGGGAAATTCACTTCATCTAATTAATAAAAGTCCCATCCCACCATCTCCTTTCTTCTTCTTCTTTCTTTTTTTTTTCTTTTTTTTTTTTTTTATGAAAACGACATTTCACATAGCTGTAACTTAAGTACATCCAGCTATATCAAAAGAAAGTAAAGAGTACAGAATAGGAGAAATATCTTCTATAGATGTCCAAGCAGCAACTGCAACATCACAGCACAGCAGCCATTCAACCCCCTCCCTCCTTTCCTCTCTCTACCACCCAAGAGGGGAGAAGAAACCGAAAGGAGAAAACTAAAAGAATCTCCACCCTCCAAAAAGTCCATCTCCAATCCCCCTATCTTTCTTCCCGATGGCCTGGCTGGATCAGGAGTAATGTGAGGGAAGGAAAACCAAGACCAAAACCAAAAAAGAGAAGGGACGAAAGATAAGAGTGGCTTCAGGCGTGTATCAAGCCAACCAAATCCCTCCTCTCTCTCTCTCTCTCTCCACCCAAAACAAAACTATTATCCCCAACTTCCCAAATTGCCCCTCTGCAGGCTAGGAAACTCTCCACCTCCCTTCCATCAAGGGGGAAGACTCGTAGCCAGCTCATGTTCTTATTTTATATGCGTCTTTGCTTCCTTTTGGTCACGGTCAGACACAGAAACTTTCCTCTCTTTCCCTCTCTCAATCTCTTTGCTCTCTTCGCCTCCCGAAGGCCTTCCATTGGTTCGAGGCTTTAGGCGACCAACTCGATCGCCTAAGGCTCGGGCCGGCCCTGGGTGCATGCACCAAGTTTCATGAGCATAAATCTCACCATTCTAGCTAGCCTAGCATAGAAGAGGGCTCTAGCTATTCTAGTATAAATCTCAAAATCCTTATGTATAGGTGATATGAGATGGCAACGAGTGGCATTCATGTCAAATTTGGCCACATCCCCGCTATAAACCAAGAGTATATGAATTAGATCAAAATCCAAATGGATGCTATAGCTATATCTGCTGGTCGACTACGAAGCAATTAGGTTATTCACGCTAGAAATATATGAGTCATCCGTTGCAATGAAAGAAAAAAAGAAAAAAGAAAGCAATTGGGTATTGGGCCATACATCAATTTTACTACTATCAATATATTTATACATGTAAATTACTAATTTTTCGGTTATTAGTTCAGATGTACATCACATTCAAATTGAACTCAATAAACTTCAATTATCAACATTAATCGGGATATTTTGTCAGGTTTACTTCTCAATCTATGAGATATCAACTATAATATAAACAAGTATATTTATGAGCAAATCCTTCTTCTCAATTAGCCCAAGTTACTCTTTGTGGCAATCAATCCACCTCATGATGGTGAAACGTTAGTGCTGGGCAGCAACAGTAAACACTTGAACACTTTTGCAGGGCTCTATAACATGAATAATTTACTTCCTTCCACATGTATATGCTGCAGCATTCAGCCACCGTTGTTTTCTACTTTTATTTTCCCAGCAAGAAAGGCAAGGGCCTAAGTAGGTGCTTTGATAAAGAAGAGTTGATGTTATCACCCAGAAAAGGAGGAAGAAATAAACAAATAGTTTGATGTTTTTTTTTTTTTTTCCCCAGGGGAGGATGGGAAGATCCCATCAATTCATTTCAATAGAATTTAAATGAATACAAGGAGATCACACATCTGCAGACCCTCTGCAGCCTCGATACTAACCATAGTCGGTCAATGCCGCAAGGGAAGGGCATCTACCCACGAGTCCTCAGCCACGTCAATACTACGCCCCTCGCCTATTAGCCATCTAGTGTATACTAAAGCAGTAGGCAAGTACCTCGCATCTCTCGCCATAGAAAGGAAACTCTCTGCCTTTGTGCTAGTGCCTCAAGGCCCAACTGCCTATAGCGGGATGCTATGGTCCGACTCCAGATCTCCTGCAGCTCCAAAAGGAACCAGACTGCGTGCCGGGCAATGAGCACCTTCCGTCTCTTCAAGAGAGATAGAATCCCGAGGCCACCCTCACTGAATGGGAGGCAGATGTTCTTCCATGCCATAAAGTGCACCCCTCGACCACCTCCATACAAGCCCTATAAGAAGCCCTGAAGTAGCTGCTCAATCTTCAATAGCACTGTTCTTGGCACCACCGTGTTTGCCATAAGATAAATGTGCATGGAGCCAAGTACAGATCTGATCAGCATCAATCTATCCATCATAGATAGAGACGCTGCTCGCCAGCCCTCCGATCTATTTTTTCTATAGTTATTTTGATACATGTATCTGATCCAATCAGTTGATCTGGCTGTTAAACCTTCTTACATTAATGGTGGCTTCTAGTTTCCTAGGAGCTGATTTAAGAGTCTCGAAGGTGCTGATGTGGCATATTCCAAAGGGCCCACTATAGGATGCATTCTAGAGAGCGGGTTTCTTTTCTTTTGGTGAAAGTATAGAATTTTTATTCAAACGGACCGACCCTTCCAAGTTTCATCTCTTCTCCCCCTCGACACCTCCTCTCCGATTGAAGCCAGCTCGATTTCTAGGGTTAGGGTTGTCCAAATCCGCTCTTCCGATTGCGTCTCGCTTCTTTGGTGTGAGGGATCGGAGATGTACCAGTGGAGGAAGTTCGAGTTCTTCGAGGAGAAGTCCGCCGGGAGGGCTTCGATCCCCAGCGAGATCCCCGGCCAGATCCTGTGCTGCGCGAGCGGGAGGGGGCGGATCGCCGTCGGATGCGATGATGGCACCGTCGGCCTCCTCGACCGCGGCTTCAAGCTCTCCTACGGCTTCCAGGCTCACGCCTCCTCCGTCCTCTTTATCCAGCAGCTCAAGGTAGTGATCATCCCTCTTCGTCCTTAAAAATCCTTGAAATTGGAAGCTTTGATCGGTAGTTATGGTTTTTTTGTTCTCATAATGGCTAGATGACTTAATCATCGACGAACAAAGAAAATTACAAACTTTTAGCTTATGAAGCTGCCTTCTTTGGAGAAAACTTCATTCCTTTGAGTGGAAATGGGAACTATAACAATGCGAAGGAAAAATTAGATAGAAAGAAGTTACCGGCACTGCAGTAGGATCCCTCATGCATGCATGCGCGCGGAGGTGAGGCCTTGCCGTGCTACTTGTGATGAAGTGACCCTAGGCAATTTGTAGGGACTGAGTTATCTATTTATATGATACTATTCTGCTTGTTAAAATGAAAAGTTTTAACTTCAAAACTTGTAATATTTTTAAAGATAGTCCAAGGAAATGCTTGAATTATATGGGGGAGCATAAATGGACATCACTGAAATACAATTTTAAAGCACCATGTAGTTGTAAAAGCGATGACGTTATGCTTGGTTTTGATTGTAACAGAAAAATGTTATAAAGTTTTAACATCTGTTTTAACTCTTGATTCTTATTTAGGTAGCTTTTCGATCATGTAGTTTTTGGTTTTTCCAACTTTCTACATTGCAACCTTGTTCAACAATGTGGATCTAAATTTGAATGCCTTATCAGAGATATTGCACTAGTAGTATTCGGGATCAAATCTTAAAATCTAAATGTGTATCGTGTTCTGGTGATCATAGGAACAGCTTGCTCATTGATTTCATGCTGATGACTATGTTTTCAACTTCTTGTACCCTCACCCAGATCATTCCAAAATCTAAATTATGGCATCTTCTTTAATTATTAGAAAAAACTTTAAAGAAAGGCTGCAGGCTTAGTAAGGCTTTTTGATAAACATAAAAGGGTAAGAAAGTATATTTTTGGGTGTAAAAGTAATAAGCTTTCTGGTGGGGCTGAAAGAAGAATGATTTGATAGGTTGTTTTCCTTCTGATTATAGCAAATATTTGCATCTTTCAGCTCCAAATCTATTAGGCTTCCAAATAGTTTTGTGCTTGTGGGTAATGGCATGCCTTAGAGTTTGATGTCTTTAGTTCCAAATGACTGCATGGTTGGAAAAAATTATAACCAGTGAGTATGACAAAAGTGGAAAGTGGAATCCTTTTAGATATATCTTAACCCTTATGTCGATGCTTATGTTGGATCGGTAAACAATTAAAGTCATCTTATCTGCTATGAGGTCATAATCTAATTTGGTATGCTTTCGTGGTTCCTGGAAATGCACGAAGTGTTTCCACGAGGTGAATGTCATCTATTTGTTTTACTAAGAAATTTTGGTACTTGATTTCTCAAGTGGCAGATTAAAGAATTTGGAAGGTAAAGATTGTGAAGTCTTCAGAATCCACTCATACTTATTTCCCATATTAGTGATCGGGAAAAAACATTATCAATGAGTTCATGGAGCTTTTTAAGAATATGAAATTTTATATTTTAGCTCAAGATTGGATTTGAAGTAGCATTTTCTATCTGAAATCCTTTTTCTCAAGCTGCCAGTCTGAAAGCCTGCCCTTATATTCATGCTTACATAATAATTTAATTGTTTTCCTTTTGGGTGCTCATTGTCTTCTTGAATTGGAGATGTGATATAGGAGTAACCTCAATCTTGTCTTGGCTTTAATGGTTATCTAAGGTGTCTATCTCCTATGAAACAGAACAGTATACTTTTTCCTTATAAAAGGCCTTAGAAACTTATATTATAAGGTGATCCAAGGAGTGTTGGTGTTTTGGACATTATAAGTTGGTAGCTACAGAGGCTTGTTGTTATTTCTAGTTGATGTTCATGGCATTGCTTGTGTGTGTAATATCTACTTCTCCCTACTTAGCAGTGCCAATGGGCTTGCATATTATCTTGCTAGTGGGGAGAATTGAGCACAATGTCGTAAATTCTTTACCTCGGCCTTTGTCATTTGTCTAGTCTTTTACCGTTATGGCCTTGAGCCTATTCTCCCATGTTTTTCATAGTAAATTTTATCGATCATCCAATAAGATAATGCATGGTTTAAGTGATCTTCCACCAAAACTAATGATTAGATTTAATCAAGGTTCAAAAACTTGGTTATTTTTGGCTTTGGACGAGGCAAATTTAATTTCACTTTAGATATTTTTGATGGTCTTGGTATCTTGGCTCCAATTTTATCCAAATAGGAAATGTCGAAAAGGAATGGAAACCATTAGGAAGAAACAAAAGGAAAGCAAGTCTAGCAAACAAATCAGACATCATTATATTATTGTATTCTTTGTCACCTTTGAGTACATCATTGTAGTAGTGTCATGCTGTAATAGTATATGCATGCAGGTATCTATGAGGTGGATAAATAGATAATAATAATTTTTCACACATTTTGACATGCAATATATCATCTTTTTATTTAATGACGATCAACACATAAAAATTTAAATGTTTATGAGGTTTGAGCTCTATGATAGTGAAAACCTATGTTGCAGTTTACTGTTTTAGATTGCTTTGGTTTGATGCTTCAAATTATCCACAGAACATGGAAATTCAAGCTTACTCTTGTGAGATTTCTCCTTAGAATTGGAATAAATGAAGAAATGACTAAAAATTGGCATAAGTTCAATTCCTTTTTGGCCTATGAGTATGTTTTGTATGAAACTTCAAAATTAACTTAGGTCAGATCTGTACTGACGGAAACTAATAAGTTTCATTTTTGGAATGTTGGCTGAAACTTCAAACTATTGCTTCAATATTAGGGGCCCACAAAGTTAGTTTATATATCTCAATATAGCTTGGTTTGTGATTTATTTATATTTTCTTTATTATTCAGCAACGCAATTTCCTAGTAACCATTGGAGAAGATGAGAAGACATCTCCCCAGCTATCTTCAATTTGCTTAAAGGTGTTTGACCTTGATAAGATTGAGCCGGAAGGTTCAAGTTCAAGCATGACTAGTCCTTTCTGCGTCCAGATACTGCGGATATTCACCAATCAGTTTCCTGAAGCAAAGGTATTACAGATTGCATTTGTTTGCTTTACTTTACTGGCCTTGTACAAAACTCTATACTCTTCTTTTCTTTCTTTTGATGGCGTTTTGTTTGTCTTCTTTTTGATTGCTGGTGTAGTGGTGCCAGTTTCATGTTTCTGCAAGTCTAATGAGTCAAAGTGCTCTGCTATCTGCAGATTATTTCATTTTTAGTTCTTGAGGAAGCTCCTCCAATATTACTGATTGCTATTGGTTTAGATAATGGTTCCATCTACTGCATCAAAGGTGACATTGCACGTGAGCGTATCACACGCTTCAGGCTGCAGGTTGAGGCTGTCTCAGACAAGAGTCTCTTTTCTATCACGGGTCTTGGTTTCCGAGTTGAAGGGAGAACTCTTCAACTCTTTGCTGTCACTCCTAGTTCTGTAAGTTTGTTCAGCTTGCATGATCAACCACCAAAGAGGCAGACCTTGGATCAGATTGGATGTGATGCTAATGCCGTTACAATGAATGACCGCCTGGTATGCATCTTTTGTGTTTTTTACATGATGCATTCTTGTTTTTTTTTTTCTGAATAAATACCTAGGTGTTGGTTATATTGGGCATTTGTTATTAATTGAGCAGGATCTGATTATTGGTCGTCCTGAAGCTGTGTACTTTTATGAAGTTGATGGGCGAGGTCCTTGTTGGGCTTTTGATGGCGAGAAGAAATTTCTTGGTTGGTTTCGTGGATACTTACTGTGTGTTATTGCAGATCAGAGAAGCAGCAAGAATACCTTTAATGTTTATGATCTGAAGAATCGGTTGATTGCCCATAGCATGGTGGTAGGTGAGGTGTCACACTTGCTGTGTGAATGGGGCTTTATCATTCTTATAATGAGTGACAAGAAGATTATGTGCATAGCAGAAAAGGACATGGAAAGTAAGTTGGATATGTTGTTCAAAAAGAATTTATATACTGTTGCAATCAACCTTGTACAGAGTCAACAAGCTGATGCTGCTTCCACTGCTGAAGTGCTGCGAAAATATGGTGACCATTTATATGGTAGACAAGATTATGATGAGGCTATGTCACAATATATTAACACAATTGGTCATCTGGAACCTTCTTATGTTATCCAGAAGTTTCTAGATGCACAAAGGATCTACAACCTTACTAATTATCTTGAGAAATTACATGAGAGGGGATTAGCTTCTAAAGACCATACAACTCTTCTTTTAAACTGCTACACAAAATTGAAAGATGTTGAAAAGCTAAACAAGTTCATCAAAGACGAAGATGCTGTTGGTGAACACAAGTTTGATGTGGAAACTGCCATCAGAGTGTGCCGTGCAGCTGGGTATCATGAGCATGCTTTATATGTTGCAAAGAAAGCTGAGAGACATGAGTGGTATTTAAAGATTTTACTTGAAGACCTTGGTAGATACCATGAGGCATTACAGTATATTTCAAGCCTTGAGCCCAATGAAGCTGGCGTCACTATGAAAGAGTATGGCAAGATTCTTGTAGAACACAGACCAGCTGAAACTGTTGATATACTCCTGAGACTCTGCACTGATGGTAGCGAATCAACAACGAGGAGGACCTCAAGTAGCATGCACTTACTTATCCTGCCTTCCCCAATGGACTTTATAAATATTTTTGTACATAGCCCACAATCTCTCATGGACTTCCTAGAAAGGTATATCAGTAAGGTGAAGGATTCACCTGCTCAGGTTGAAATTCATAACACACTTTTGGAGCTATACCTATCTGACACCTTGAGCTTTCCATCAATTTCACAAAGAAATGGTGGTGAAGATCGTGATCTTAAAGTAATAAGTGCTAGGGAAGTGGCTAACGGGTCTGTAAAGGAGAGCAAGGAGAAATATACTGTTGAGAACAAAGATGTTAGAAAGGAAAAGGATTGTGTAGAAAGACAGCAGAAGGGTCTAACCTTGCTTAAGAATGCATGGACGTCTGACATGGAGCAACCTCTGTATGATGCTGATCTTGCTGTTATTCTTTGTGAAATGAACAAATTCAAAGATGGTCTGTTGTTCCTGTACGAGAAGATGAAACTTTATAAAGAAGTGATTGCTTGCTACATGCAGGCCCATGACCATGATGGATTGATTGCGTGCTGCAAGAAGCTAGGGGATTCAACTCATGGGGGAGATCCATCTCTTTGGGGTGATCTTCTCAAGTACTTCGGGGAGCTTGGAGAAGATTGCTCCAAAGAAGTAAAGGAGGTCTTGACTTACATTGAGAGGGATGATATATTGCCTCCCATAGTTGTTCTACAGACATTATCTAGGAACCCTTGCTTGACACTATCTGTTGTAAAGGATTACATTGCTCGAAAGCTTGAACAAGAAACAAAGCTGATCGAAGATGACCGCAAATCAATTGAGAAGTACCAGGTTAGTATTTTAAGAACATAACAGATAAGATTTTTCTTCTTGCTTATTATGAGCATCATATCTTCCAAGCAAAGAATTAAGAATTGATCCAGTAATAAGTTTTGGAAATTAAAGTGTTAAGGGAGTGCTTCCAGAAATCACTAAAACTTTTCCTCAGTCCTTTCTTTATGGGAGCTCAAGTAACATATGCTTGGTTGCTTTGTTCCACAAAGATAAAGAGAATGAATAAATTATTCATGCACAAGTGCCTAAAGATTAATTGTTATTTGCAAGAAAATTAGTATCACAAACAAAGTTATGCATTGAAATTGTTAAGCTGAAGCATATGAATTCTCTTTAGTCATTTGCTACACCAGGCACATTAATGCTAATGGGAATACTCACAATTTAACTTTCATTTGTGACAAGCAGTTATAAAGAGATTATCTAGGTTCCAAGGATAGCTTTTTGGTATTACATAAGACTATGTGGTCCTTTTCTCTTAAGTGATCAGTAGGCTGATCCAAGTTGTATGAAAATGTTAAAGTATGAAAAAACTTTACCGATGTTGCCTGTGATCCACTTTTCCAGAGAGATCTGCTTATGAATTAATTTTAGTGTACAAGCATTAGATACCTAGACAGTTTAATTAACTCAAGCATGTAGTAATGATAGCGATTGAATAATGTACTCAAAGTAACATAGGTGGATTTGTGTTGGTAGTGAAGCATGCTTGGAAGCTTACAAGGGTTGCCTTGTCCTTGATGGACAAAGGTTAATGACAACAAACATCTGGCTCTTATTATGTGCCAAAAAAGAAGCACTCACTGAAATTGCATCAGGATGGAAAATAGGGCCCATATAAGGAAAGATTTCTCCATCTATTGAGATGGTGAAAAAAGATTATACATGAAAAGTTATATAAAGATCCCAAATATCAAAGGAAGCCTTGATCCTTAAATTTTTGAAACACCAACAATCGCTGTTTATATTATTTTTGAGCAAAAGTGAATACTTTCTGAACATTTCAAGCTTTCAAATTTAAATTAATTTAAGCTCATTCTTTCTTCTTTTCAAACGTCCTCTAGAGTACATGTGGTAAGATGCTTCAAATCTGCTAACCATCTTTGGTTGATTAATAGATGCTTATCAGCTATCAATAGTTGGGACTAGTGGTGCATGGACACATGCGAGAGTCAAAGTTTTCAATGTGCATCCAAGTGTTTAATTCAGCACGTATTAAAAAATGCAAATATGTAGGAAATAATTTTCAATAAATTATGTGACAATATTTATTATAAGAAATTACTAAAACATAATAAAATTTTCATAGGTCAAAAGTATGATTGCTGGATAGGCCCAATACATGGTGGTACAGGCCATACATCTATTAAGTTGGCAAAATCTTTGTCTCAGTAACAGTCCCTGTGGACAGGATATTCAAACAGAGCATGAAGACAAGTGAGGGGATTTCTCCCAATACCCTACTTCAAGTGCCATAATGACATAGAAATCCTATGGGAAAAAATGGAAATCTGAGGGAGCAGTCAGTGAGTTACACATCATCTGTGTAACCTTTTCGAGTAAGATTTGCATGAGGTTAGTAAAGCATTTTTATTCTCTACCTTCTAGAATAAAGTGCAGTGCTAGCATCATCTGTGTAATCTTTTTGAGTTACACATCATCTGTTTAATCTTTCTGAGTAAGATTTGCATGAGGTTAGTAAAGCATTTTATTCTCTATCTTCTAGAATAAAGTGCAGTGTTAGCATCAAATAGAAGCCTCATGCAAAACAAAGTTGATGTGTGACGCTCCTGTTGCACCTACTGCTTGTACTTTAGGGTTTTAATGATAGTGAAAAGCATAAAAGAGGAAACTTAGTAACTTAAGCTATGTAGCCCTTTGGTGTTGAGATATCTGTGTTGTTGAAGAATTCCTCTGAAAAGATAAATTGCCATTCTCGTGTCTCTTCAAATTGGTTTTGGTTTAGAACATAGTGTTGAGTGCACGGAAGCAGCCACCAGCAAGGGAAGACGCAGCAACTGTTAGCTTGGTTATTGCAGTATCCTTTTGCAGGTTGCCTCTCAGTGTGTCCTTCTATATATGACCCCTCTCTCTCTTTCCTCTCTATCGCTTGTTTCCTACCTTCATTCTCTCTCTCTCTCTCTCTCTCTCTCTCTCTCTCTCTCTGCAGTCTTCTCCCCCTCGCCACCCTGGGTTTCTCCTGCCTCTGATCTTGCTTTCCCATTCTCATCCTATGATTGCTTGTACATATTTGCCTCCCCTCTCCCCCCCTCACTTGGCTTATGTGCATGGCCATGAATTATGTTGGACCATGTCATGTAAGTGTTTGACAATTTACTGTCCTTGAAGTCTGTGTTGTGTCCTATGTGAAGCCCAAGCATTTGACATGTACCGAATTGCTGATTTATTGCCGTGGTAACTTGGAGTTGGGCTTTGAGATTCCAACTTACATCTCAAAAGATGATTATTCCAACACCTCATGGATGTGGCCAGAGAAGTGGATAAACAATGTTAAACCATTCTATTTCTTTTAAAACAATCGGACCTTCAAATCTAAAGATTTTTTTGAGCACTACAAGGAAAAACAAAACCACAAAGCAGACACTCAAAATTTTAAGATAGATTTAATTGCTCTAGTTCTTAGTAGAAGTTTTTAACATGCACTTTAGAGATTCGTCCTACTTAGACTTGATCTAACTTTAGGTAACAATCTAAATCCTTTTTTCCCTGACACCAATAGTTTCCTAGTGCTAATAGATTTCAAACTGAATAGAAATTAATTAAAGTGATAGCAAAAAGTACTATACACTATCCAGAGCATTCCAGCTCGACTTTAAAGTTGTTCTCAGCCAGTCACTATATCAAGGGTTTGACTCTTTGGTACTGCAGGATTTTCCAGATCATGAACCAAAGTCAGTTTCCAGTTCTCAACAAATAAACTTATAAAGTGAGGATGGGGACAAAATTAGATGCTAAATAACTCATACTAAATTTTAATATACTTTGAACATTTTCTATGCAGTCATGCATCATTGCATTGTTTTTTTGAAGCTACTGTTATTATCATAGATAATATCGGAACAGAATGAAAGCTACAGAAAACCATTTTTATGGACAATTTAACCATTAAAAATACTTTTACCATGTAATGCCCTCTTGGTCTTGCTCTATTTGCCTTGCCCACCTAGAAAATTTCATCTTCGATTGGTTAATGAACTTCCTTCTAATAAAATCTAAAAAACAAAATAACCCCCAAAAGGTGCACGAAAAAGAAATAGAAATGCATAGTCATAGGTTCAGAATACTGGTAGATAAGACTTGCTGGATAGGGTTACGTGTGCATGGATAGAAGTTTAAAAGATGGTTGAGAATTGGTGTCACGGTTACCTTCTATCATAATTGATAATTTGTGTCAAATTGAGTGGGTAAGCCTGGATTGAGATTTATTTTAGGAGAATTATTTTATGATTGAAGTGTGATTTATGAGGGCTTTGTATGACAAGTTGTTAATCTGACATCAACCTTCCAATGATTTATTTTGGTTAGTCATCTTTGGCAAGAAACATTAATGTTATGAAACCTAAAAAGTTAATTGCGAAAAAACAAAATTACTGATTATGCAGTTTCAGCTTGTTTATCGACATGAACACTCCTTGAATTCCTTCGCCTTGGAAGTAATTTAGATCTAGTGGGAAGTCAAGATTTGATATCGGTACATTCGGTATATGGAGGCATATATGATTACTGGCCAAAAACTTTATCAAGTACATTCTGATATATGGATGATGACTGCTAAGGACAAACATCACTGGATGAAGATTGTTGGAGAACTGAAATAGCACTGCTTTCATTTGATAGTATCTGCAGGTACAGTAGAGTTTGTCTAGAAGTTGGAGAGGAAAAAGCATTCAGAAAAATGTATCATCTGATGATTTTACTTTTAAAGTGTCATCTCAATTGTTTTCTTCCTGTTCGCAGCTGAATTGTTTGTTTCATTAAATGATTATTTGCAAAGCAAAGAAGTGTGATAGCCAGCCTTTCAGAGGAGTTAGGGTGAAATAAACAATGGTTGGTGCATGGTATGTTGAACCAACGCGTACCGGCCGGTTTAGCTTGTATCGGACAGGTCTGGTGCCTGACCGATCTGGTTCCGCAGTGAAAAATGGTACAGAGCCCGTACCGTGAAAACCCAGCCTTAGCCGGGGAAGAAGAAGAGAAGGAGAGAGCAAGCGGGGGAGGGAGGGAGAAGGAGAGGCCTTCGCCGCCCGTCGAGGGATGCGGCGACCCCTGCGGCCTCCGCCACACCCCCGCGGCCCTCCGTGGGCGGTGGAGGCCTCTCCTTCTCCCTCCTTCCCCCGCTCGCTCTCTCTTTCACCTCGTCTCCTCCGGCTCCGGCTGGGGTTCTCGGTACGGGCCCGGTACCAAGAACGATGAACCGATCTGGTAGGCTACCGGTATGCCTACCGGTACCGGTTCGGAATATCTTGGGTTGGTGTCTAATTTGTTTTAACACTTCTTTAGGGAACCTGGAGGTGTAAAGGAAGATGTGGCTAGTTGTTAAGATCGAATGCAAGGAGAATATGAGATTTCGCTTCTCTAACAACTACTAACAGATAGCAAGAGATATGGCATGTGTTTCTGCATCCATTATTGCTTGATAAGATTTTGGCTTTTCCTGGTTGGCCTGTTTCTTGGAGATTTTTATTTCTGGACAATCTGCATAGTGGAATAGGCTGA
Organism: Phoenix roebelenii; assembly: GCA_025769935.1. NCBI lineage: Eukaryota > Viridiplantae > Streptophyta > Magnoliopsida > Arecales > Arecaceae > Phoenix > Phoenix roebelenii. The sequence continues at coordinate 71,939 of JAOXJJ010001202.1, forward strand.
TTATGTCCATTCTGTACTGTGGAAAAACTGGAAACTATTTTTCAGGATGCTTGTGTGAGTTTCTCAGTTTATACTGATAACTCTGGCACTATAGTTTCAACTCTGATTTCAGACTTGGTTAGATAAACTTTTGAAGAAGTTGCGGGGCTTCGTGCTGCCTGCCACCATGAGGAATTGTGAAGTACAAGACTAGGATGTAGTTTTAGGGGTTTTATATTCGGCTGGAGGAATAGTTTAATATAATCTCATTTGCATTAGGGTATCAGGAAATTGAGCTCTGCTAAATTATCTGATGTGGATTAAGGTTGAATCTTAGGCAAAATATGTTATTTACTTCCTTTTCTTTAGTTTCAGAAGCATGGGAGGGTGCTTTGGTTCTAAAAGGAAAATGGCGCGGTCAGCATATCTTTTGGTACAGTACAGTAAACGTACATAGACTTCATACCTGTGGCATGAAAATTGCAAATCTTTTGGTACAGTATAGCAAATGTACATAGACTTTGTACCTGTGGCATAAAAATTGCAAATCTTTTCCCCCTTTTGGGGCAGGAGGTTGTTTATTATATCAGGCTTGGTTTGCACTGTTTAGTTCACAAAGCTCTGGATCATCTCTTTAGCTTATATATATTAGTTAATATCAGGGCTTGCATTTTACTTGCACTAGTTTGATGGCTGTCAGCATTTAAATGACTAGGCAAACGAAACCTGTTTTCTTTTTAAATAAAATAGCCAGCCTATGCTGCTCCATTGTTATTTTATTGATTTTTACATTTACATATTTTGATATGCAGGAAGATACTGCTTCAATGAGGAAGGAAATACAAGATCTCAGGACTAATGCAAGAATTTTTCAACTTAGCAAGTGTACAGCCTGCACCTTCACCCTTGATATTCCTGCAGTACATTTTATGTGCATGCACTCATTTCACCTACGCTGCCTTGGGGACAATGAGAAAGAATGCCCAGAGTGTGCACCAGAATACAGATCCATTTTAGAAACCAAAAGAAATTTAGAGCAAAATGCCAGAGACCAAAATTGGTTTTTCCAGCAGTTGAAGAGTTCAAAGGATGGGTTTTCTGTAATAGCAGACTATTTTGGCAAGGGCGTGGTGAGCAAAACTAGTACTGATCCTCGAGAAATTCCCTGATCTGGCAGTACGCAACTTGTTGCATGGTATAACATGCTGGTTGTAATGTTTCTGTCATCATCAATGTGTACATCTGAAACTGATTTTGTAAAATTCTTGAATTCCTCATGGAGGTTGGGACCTATTGAATCTTTTATGTTTCTTGACCTTAACAGTTCTCTGGGCTGCTGTTTTTTCTGGATGAGATGCCATCAAGTTATATGTGGTTATTAAGGACTGGTCTTCATGGAGGTAGCCTATATAGCAACTGAACTGGACCTCTAGGGAGTGAGGAAAAATGAGAAAGGAATAGTTGACATGAATAACTCTTTTCTGATAATTACTACATGAGAAGGATTTGAGGAGTTTTCACTTTCTTGTGCAATCAGCGGCTTCAAGAACAATGGAGTTTTATATAGTTCTATTCCCGTGAAGTGCCCTGATTTGCAACAGTTTCCCATTCGCCATGTAATTTTGTGGATACTAGGTAATGATCTGAAGATGTGAGATGATCTACTCTCATATCACTTACCTAGAATTCCATGACTTGAAACTCTGTCCAGGTTTATACATTGCTTCACTTTTCATTTTCCCATGATTTGAAGAGTTGAGATGACACCCTTTCTTGTTGCTTGTTCCGACCTTTATGTCATGTAGTAAAAATTCGTTTAATTATGCGTTCTTTATCTTAATTTCAATATTTTGCTTGCAGTGTGGTTTCTTCTGCTGTATTTGTTATAATTTCATCTAAATTAATGGGCCTGCGCAGTTGTTTACTTGAAGAAATCTTTGTTTAGTTTTCTTTTTGGTGTTGATGTTGTTGAAAAGAAGTAACAACCATTCCATGCAAACTAGTCCTTCTAGGAAAGAATGTTCCACCTTTTTCTTCAGATATGTCAAAAGTAGGTAAATCTGGGGTGTTTTTCTTCCTTCACCTTTTTCTTCTAGGAGCCACTTGTTTCAACCTCTTGTGCTTCAAACGACTTTCATTGAAGTTTCTAACAAAAACATTTCTTTATATGTCTAATGTCTTGCGGACGGTTTTCACTTTGGGCGTTTCGTATTTGAAAGATTTTTTGGGTACCTTAAGGAGCAGACATAAGAAGCTTGTTTGCTCTAGCTTCTCAAGGCTACTGTTTTGCTTATCCTTCTTTCTAGAGCACTTCCCATATAATGTTACCAAGCATTTATCTTTTTTTTGCCCAAAAAAAGCTACTCATGAAAAAAAAAGAACCTAATCATGCAACTACCCTCCCATGAATGCCCTGCAATCCCAAGGAGAAACCATACGTATTAAGCAATTCATAATCTTATCAGCAGTTTATTTGTCAGCCAACAGCCCAATCAGTAATCATGGTGTTATACTAATGAATAAGTAAATGAACCCCCAAATCTGTAGATAGAATCAAATCTTACAAGTGCAAAATGGCACCAGTGTCATTGCTTTAGCATCCAAGAGAGTATTGTTGGGATGATGTTCCAAAACGATTCGTTCAACACATTCGAGATGTCGAATGAACCATCAGGTGCTCTTAGGGTTTATATTTCAGAGCTATGATTAAAGTGGAGAAATACTTAAACAACAGTTCATAGTTAATCAGATGACAAACTTCACTAATTCCATCCATCTGGTCATGGATTAGAAACTGACCTCAACATGTTCCATAGTATGAGGCTGTAAACCAGTTAGTCCAAAACTGGTTATCTACCATGTCGCTGTATCCAGAATCTTTTATTTTTTTTTTTTGTTGCAATCAAATCTTAGTTTTGCTAGATAGCAAGATCATCCAACCTGCTATAGTCCGAAAGGTAAAACATCTAGTTATATGTAAATATTCACATAATTGTCTGTGTGCTCCTTGACATGTAACATAAGTATGTGATCTAACTACAAAAAAAGAAAGCCGTTAGCTTCAATTGTCATTCATGAAGGTAATCAATTAATTGATTGGCTGGCTAACTATTAAAAAAGAAAGCCATGATGCAAACATATGAATGAGCGAGCTTCTCCATTCCAGCAAACGCATTTAAAATTTTAGACTCCATTAGCTACTTGAATTCACATCATAAGTATGTGATCTAAGAAAAATTAAAATTATGGCAAATGTGATATATTTGTCTACTTGCAAAAATAAATGCATTATTATAAAATATATATGTGTATGTATGTGTATATATATGTGCGTGTGTGTATATTTGTATGTATGTATGTATATCTGTGTGTATTCCTTTTTCATCTATTGGTTTACTATGTGGAATTGAACAAAATATGTCCTTTAGCCACCAGTGTCTTTTGTTTTTATTCTTTCTATCTCCATCCTCTTAATTTCGATTTGGATGCATCTTTTTCTATGAGAGAGAAACCCACTTGCACTATAATTATACAAATTGAATACTTGGGATGCACCACTCATAGTTCAAACTTAGACCACTGTACTATAAGTATCTAGAGTAAATCTGATTACTCAAATGCATTAATCAAGATTTGAACCTGAAGTCTTTGATTTCTAAGCTTATGGGAACTTAGAATCTCCATTTGCCGGCCCGACAGATATGACTTTAGTGATAATACCTAGTTTATCTTGTTTATAGAAATTAGAATTTTCTCAAATAGAACCAAAGAGGAATGTTTTAAACTCGGAACTAACATGGTGAAGTTTCACCATGCATCCCTTCTTCTTTCTTCCCCTCCAAGCTCTGTTTCATTTCGGGCACATCAAAACCCTAGAAACCCTCGGTAAACTAGTTTGATCTTCTCTATCACGAAAAGAAACACTATTAATGGTTTATAGGCAAACCCGAATAGTTACCATTGGAACCCTAGTTTTATTTACGAGGTTAGTTCTAGAATTATGCTAGCTTTCACCCTTCTATTCTAGAAACCCCCGAGTTTTCTTGCTTTCTTGAACTCAAATTTCTAAATTTTGAAAATACTCGGCTTTTCCAAACTCGATATCCCATCATTCCTGTCTATCTAAGATATATTGATCCAAATCTGTGCTTCTGATGAGCACATTCGGCTCCAAACTCGGCATATCTACATAAGACCAAGCAAAAACATCAATGGAACTATGAAATCTTATTGCATTCCTGTATGTAACGAGATTCCAATTTGGGTCATCTTCAAACCGTTGAGGTTTCCAATGTTCGCACTTTAAATGTTTTTGTGAGCAGGTATAACTATCCTTTCACGGCATTCTAAGGCTCTTAAGAGTTTTGGCTCATGTTTCTAATATTCATCAGCTTTTTTTAAGCTCATGAGGTCAAAGTTTAGTTCAAGATCTAAGTTACATGGTTCGAGATAAGAGTTATTCAACCTTAGAAGGTAATATGTAAGCACAGGGACACACATTTTTGGAGCTATTGAAACCTTTTTGGGCGAATTTTGTGTAGAACACAAAGTATCAAAAGCAACACAGAAAATATTTACAGGATTTTTATCTTTTGAACATTTCATGGATTTTTAAAGGAAAAAAACTCAAAAACTATTTTTTTTTTCTTTTTCGAGAAGGGCCTTGATTCTGAGGCACCTTCAAAAACTTAGGACATAAAGTGGTTTAGTAGAAGCAACGATTAGATCATTACCATGGTTTAAATCACAAAGGATGGAGAAACGCCGCAAACTCCACGCAACAAAATAAAGGATCATTCTCTCTTTCAGACACACATTTATCTAGATTTCTTACTCAATTTTTTCACTTGATTTTTGCTTCGGTAAATGTGGTTTTTGCGAACAAGCATGCACATATTTTGCTAACATTTAGATTATATATCGTGCATCTAATCTTCACTGGTCATACATTATATTAAAACATCTGATGCGGGATTTGCACCCCGTCACCAGCAGAGCCCACACACACGGCCGAGCAGTAGAAGGAAAGCGTCCCCCGGCAGGTATTGTCCGCTCTGGGTGGCGTGTTAGGCCCGCCTCATGGTTTTGTCCTTAGTTAAAAGACGCCTACCGAAGGAAGGGTGATTGAGCCCCCCATTATATGGCACAGACCTTCCCGCTACTTGGCCGATGTGGGACTA
>JAOXJJ010001203.1:1876-16313 GCA_025769935.1 Phoenix roebelenii
ACATTTGAATTATGTTGGCAAATGTTATTTTGAAATTTTGTAAGCATATGCTATTTTGAAATTTTGTAAGACTGCTTATGAACAATTTAAATAATTATGCCATCTTTAAATATGATATGATTTGCTACCTTGTACACCTGTGCGGCCCGCCGTGCGGGCGTGCAGCGTCTGCCACACCTTGGGCTCGGGGCGTGACATGAACTGCGGTGCCCCCTGCTCGGGCGCCTCAGTGGTCATCCGAGAAAATCCCTGAGGAAGAAGAAGAACCGTGAGATCCATAAATAGGAAGATTTTGGTGGCTTTCTAGGCCGTGGTCACCACGTTCAGCGGCACTGCTCCTCGGCTGGGCATCTGTCCACCCCTCAGCTTGGCAGCTGGACCTCTCCAAAGTAGGAGGTGGTGGCCTCTAGATGGGCTGCCGACCTTGGTCCAGGTCGGCCCATGTGGTGGCCTAGGCCCAGTAGTCACACTTCCCAACCAGCATCAGTTTTTTCTGACTAGATTTTGTTCTCGCTTCTCCATCCACCGCATCATCAAGATTGGGAATGCTAGTATATTATTAGCTGATTTTGAGTTCTACTTGTTCAATATTGTAGACATGATTTCTTAACATTGTCGATGTGAATAAGGATTTCTATATCTATATATGGTGCTATAATAGCTCTGGCAGCCTATCATCTAAAAAATCCACATTAGTATGTGCATGAGAATTCTTCTTTTTAGAGGGTGCATTGGTTGCGGTTTCATAGCTTGGATTGGGCCATATACAGGCTGGCTCAAGTGATAAAAATCTTATTGTTAGTTCTCTATAGTAGAAAATTTTAAAGGCATCCTTTTGCTTGAAAGATCTATTCTGATACTTCATCGAGATCAAACTCAAACCCATAGCATCTCACGGTCGTTCTTCTCCTTAGGTGGATGTTATATTGCTTAAAGCTAGTTTGGTTATTTTTTAAATTTTTTCAGATGTAGCATTTAGGTCACATCAAAGTTAATGGTTTGGCTAACATTTTGGTTAAGTTATAGGTTAAAGTGTTTGGATAAAAACAAACCTTAGAGGGATAAGCATAGATTTTTCAAACTATTAAATGTAAGTATAATTTACCGCTAAGCTTAGGAGACTTTTTGTAATTTACTAATCACTCAAGGCCAATTTTGACTTTTTATATGAGGAAACGGATTTAGTAACACTCTTAATTTAACTTGGTGTAAGGATAGATTTTACAAACTAATGGGTATAAGTATATTAAACATAAACCTCAAGAAAATTTTTGTAATTTACTCTAAAATATATTAAAATATAAATTATTTAAATAAAAATATAAAATATAATATTATTAAATATATATATTAAATATTACTATACTCTTTAGAATCCTAAATTAAATAATCTATAAGGCAAAGAACTTGCAAAAGAAAATATTAAATAAATATAAGGTCATATTGAAGCCATTGATATTTTTAAATGTTTAACAAAATTTTCTTTTTTTCATCAAAGAATAAAAGATTGATATTTTTATGAAGGGAAATAATTATTAAAATCTGAAATATCAGCATATATTTTGACTCAATATGTTTTATAACGTGAATAAGCTTTTAATATATAATAAACCTTAATTTTAACAAAGCATATTGTTGTCAAGGTCATTGGGTGGTTCTTAGCTATTTGAAGGGATACCGATTTGATCCCTCTATAGGTTGCGTACAAAATGGTTATTAGTGTTTTTTTATTCAACCCACACTAAATACCCATATAATGTCTGGGACTGCTTTAATTGAGAGCAATGCGGCATTTTCCTAACTAAATCCCTGTAGTTTGTAAATGTGGGGTATAAATCTCTGATTCTACATGAGCCCGGTAGTTGTCCAACACTTTTAGACAAATATGTGGGATATAATGGGTGGCAGTTTCTCAATTTTCCGGGCATTTTTAACGACTAGGGATTCTAGGATTTCTTGTAGTAACTACTTATGCTTTAAACACAAGCTATATTTAATCTAATGGGTTGGACACAGAAAGATAGCACTACTTGTATGTTATTGAGGAGCAATTCGGATACCTAAAGATCTAAGAAGTTCGACAAATTGGACGATAGAGAAACGTAGTTATGAAAGAAATGATTATGTTGAAATAATTTTTACATGTTTTTACATTCGAACTGCACTAAAACCCCGTATTTCATAAATGTGGGATATAATCTCCGATACTGCACTAACCGACATAAAATTTATATAATGTGGGGAATATAATGGATAGCATTTATAATGACTACTTATGATTTAAACACTAGTTAAATTTAATCTACCAGGTTGGACACGGTTGGATAGCTATACTTGTATTGGATACCTGAAGATCTTATCAGTTCCAAAACATCAACCAATGGGGAACCTTTGTTCTAAGAGAAAGATTATGTCGAGATTGCTCGAGTGAATTTGACAAAAAGGGTACAAATAACTCTTGTTTTCATGGATAATGGATCAATTTTTCATGTAATTTATCTTGCTATTACAATCCTTCTTCCATTCTCCCAGAGAGGGCGAAGAAGGGTCATTAAACTTATTGTGTTGTGTTTCTAAAATAGCCTTTTGTGTCTCTTTAATCAATGGTTTATTGTAGATCTCAGGGCTCTTCAATCTTGGACTTGAATTAGTAATGCTGGAGGCACCAGTAGATTCAGCAGATAAGGCTATTCTCTTGTTTAATTCTTCCTTCCTTGATAGTTCTCTTTTCTTCGGCCTGGATTCGGCAGCGATGTGGCGAGATCCCTTGTTATGCATCTGTCAGACTAAAATTATTAGAAATAAAATATTTGTATAAATAAAATATTTCTTCAATTACCATTTATGCAAATAATTTAATCAATAGGCAGAGCGAAATGCAGCAGAGAGAGCGGACATAACTTATCTTCTGACAACATGGCTTCTTCAACATGAAGCTTTTAATATATAGGCTCATGCCTTTCATCTCAACCTTTTTCTCTCCCCCTTTTACCCTGCCTCTCACCAACTCTAGGCCAAATGCCCACCCAATTTTGCTTTATTCCAGGGAGACAATTTGGTATCCAAAATTCTGTTTTCGGTCCATATTAATATATAACAAGAACATGACAAGTTCTGGAATGTCATTTAGAGTTTACAGGCCTCTTCTTGAAATAACTGTGTAATATTACACAAAAAGTTATGAAGCCAACTTGATATCATCTTACGAAATTTGAGAGTTAACTTTCTTAAATAAATATTTCCTCAAGAAAATACTTCTTAGACACACAAACTAGCAGCCAAGCATTATGATATGGAATAAAGAATTACAAGCATCTAGCTCAGCTCCATCATTTAGCAAGTTTGTCAGCATAGAACACAAGTTTCAACAAACTCAGTTAATTTAAAAATTTTAAATTCTGTGCAAGTTAACTTAAAACAACATTTTGAAAATTTGCAAGTAAATTGGTCCTAACATTTTAGAATTGTAACATATCCCAAGGGTTGCTGTTTACGAAAAGGAATAACCTGTGATCCATGTGAAATTCATTTCCATGAAATATTTTGAAGAATAGTTCAACGATCCCAGATTCCCAGCTTAAGAGTATAGAACCAAAAAAAAATTATTTTATCATATACAGAATCAGTTGTTGATCAACAACATCAAAGTAGGACCAAAGCCACATGGATTTGTTAATTTTGTATTAATTGAAACAAGCTTCTGGTATACATGGGGTCAATTCCATAACACACAAGAGAGCAATTTTTCACATGATGAATGCCTGCACATATAGCACTTTCACTCCATGCATCAAACTTCTGCTGCAGTGATTATGAACAGTTCTTCAGCCCAGGCAGACATTTGGGTCTTCCTCATCTGAGTCAAATTCAACCTGTAATAGCCAGCATCTGAAGTCAGTCGCACCATCACTCCCATAAACATACATGAAGCTGTTTTCCAACTTCCAACCACCAATAGCTTTTCATAAAAGTGTAATTCATACCCAGTGGCAAAATTATATATGTTGAAACATAGAATAGAATTGATCATGAGCAGCTATGACAGTGCATCGATAAGTTAATGAGGAAGACTATGCTGCCAAGTTAGGTAATAAGATTATGATGCCATCAGATTGTCATCCAATTTGGAGACACCAAAAAGACATCATCACCCAACCACACAACAAACATGTCCATGCACAAATATAGCATTATAATAAATCAGTAAATGGTCTATGCCCATGTGAAATTCAAAATGTATTATAAACACTAGAGTTTGAAAATTTAAAAAGTGTTATGAAAACTAGAGTGCAAAGATATCAAAGCAAACAACCAAAAAAGGAGGAACTTACATTTTCATCTCGATACCAATTCCCATGGCAATCCCGTTTCCAACCAGCAGCAGTAAACTTGAGTTCATTCTCGCGTTGTTTACGAAGTTCCACATTCCAGTCTGCAAGCATCTTAGCATCTGTTTCAGCCCTCACCATAGACTTTTTATCACTGTAATTTGAGCCGTCAAGGACAGTGCTTGTAGATGACTCCATAACAGACTTACAGGAAGGAGATACTTTGGAATCATAGAAAGAAACATTTTGCCTTGATTTCATGACATGTACAGCATTTAGATCATTAAACTTATTGTGTTCTGCTTCTAAAATAGCCTTTTGTGTCTGTTTAATCAATGGTTTATTGTAGATCTCAGGGCTCTTCAATCTTGGACTTGAATTAGCAATGCTTGAGGCCCCAGTAGATTCAGCAGATAAGGCTATTCTCTTGTTCAATTCTTCCTTCCTTGATAGTTCTCTTTCCTTCAGCCTGGATTCTGCAGCGATGTGGCGAGATCCCTTGTTATGCATCTGTCAGACTAAAATTATTAGATATAAAATATTTATAAAATAAAATATTGCTTCAATTACCATTTATGCAAATAATTTAATCAATAGGCAGAGCGAAATGCAGCAGAAAGAGCGGCCATTACTTATGTTCTGACAACATGGCTTCTTTAACATGAAGAATAGCTAATTGAAGAGGTGAGAATAAGACTTCTTTTGTATGTAATCAGTGAGTTCTAGGTGAGAAATGCCACATTGATTTATATCCCTGGAAATCATATTAGCATTAGTTTTTACCAGAGTTTGATTACATGAACAAATCAGATGTCATCTTATTTTAAGATAGGGACAACTTAATTCATCACAACATTAAATAAAAAACAGCCTTCTTCTGCAGTTGAGGAAAGCAACAAAGAAATAATGACTATAAACATCAATAAAGCTTGATCCTACAGGCATTTAAACGCTTCAAGTATATGGTCCAAACAGGTGACGAAGATAAAACCTGGTTCACTATTGAACAACCTCGCATGTGTGGACCAAGTTTGGAGTCAACTTTATAGTAATTGAGCGGGAGCTAATCTAGGTCAAAATCCAAGAAACCTGGCCTAAATTCATCACTCATTAGAAAATAAAGAGAAGGGCACTGCCCAGGTAAATTTAACATAACTATGACAATAGGATAGACAATTTTCTTCCATATTTAATTACTGTGAGGCTAATATCTTTTTAAGAAACTAGCAGATCAGGACTTTAACTATGCCATAAGCTAACAAACCTATTAACAGCCGCATTTAGATGCTTCCAGTATATTAAGCACAAAATATGTTTTCTGATACTATTATCACACTAATACATATAAGAAAACTACAATCAGAAAACAAGACCAAGCCTTCAGCAACCAGTCCCACATGCTTTGGCAGCCGGGGTAGCCTAGACTTAGATGGTCCTTTTTGCTTATATTGATAGCAAATCATGGAAGCATAGAAATCCAAGAAGTCAAAACAATAATAAAATATAGGGTTTAGTCTCCCCTCATAATACAAAAAAGGCTGCACAAACCATATATCTGCAATGCTTATAAGCATGGTTTATCGAACCGTGCCGAACTAGACAGCTTAGAGAGCCACCGAACCGGGCCGATCAGCTACCAGCACGATTCGACATATTTATTTGGTTCAGTATAAAGTTGCCCTCGCCTATTGAAATCGACCAATCGAGAGCTCATGTTTTCTCCCTTTGCTCTATGCTACTCGACACCAGCTTTGTTCGCCCCTTCATTGGCACCAGCTTTGTTCACCCCTTCGTCAAAACCCTAACCTCTCCATCGTCACCATCTACCTCCCTCTCTCTCTCTCCCCCCCTCTCTCCCCCCTCGACATCAATGATTTCGAGCCCCCCCTCTCTCTCTCTTGGTCTCTCTCCTCTCCCCCTCCCTCTCTCTCTCCCTATCTCTCCCTCCCTCGACAACAATGAGGAGAGCTATTCGAGCCTCTCCCCCCCTCTCCCTCTCTCTCCCTCCATTCCTCCTCTTTTTTTCCTCTCCCTCTACCCCTCCCTCTATGGCTATTCCTATGTCGGTACGCCCTAGGATAGCATGATATGGACTTGTACGATGCCGAACCAGTCACCAGCTAGTACCCCCTCCTCTACTAGTTCGACGAACCTTGCTTACAAGTTTTCTAGAAGATTAGTAGTTGAAGAAAAAAATGTTCAATCATAATCCATGTTAGTTTGGTGCTTCTAAAAGTTGGTTGTTGAAGAAAAATAGCGAACTGTATAAGCTAACATCCACAAACCCATGGATGCTCTAGCCTTCTTTAATGTTTTAATATAATTTATATGGATGATAACTTGTAATGTTGTTTGTGACTCATTTCTCCTAAGAATGATATTTTTACCAAGATATAAAACATCCTATTTAAGCCAAAATGAGACAATATAAAGACATATGAAACAATACAAAAGGCAAGATTACAACATTGGCACCATATAAACAAGATGTAGATTACCATAGAATTCCTAAAATAGCAGACTAGTATCAACCAACCTACCGACATACTAGGGGTGGGAATTGGGTGGATCAAGTTCAGACACAGGATTAGAGAAAAACTGTCAACCCACATCCAACTCATTTATTAAACAGGTTAGAAATCAAATGACCTAACATGTGTAATCCATTTAATAAACAATTAGGTTTGGATCAAGTTTGTAATTAAATGTCAATCCAATCTAAATAGGGGTGAAAGTGGAACAGATAATATCCATATATCCGTTCAGATCCATTTTCATATCAGAATCTATCCGAATATGAATAGAAATTTGAGCATTCAACTAATATCCATCTCTATATTCATATCTATCAAAGAAAAACGGATATGGATATGAATAGGCAACTATCCGATCCGTATCCAAACATCTGATTCTATTTGTAACCCTATTTAATTTTATATGGCACTCATAAACTTTGAAACAAAATAAATGACTACATTAACATACTATTAACTTGATTTATTATCCACTTAGTAATATCTTTTATTCTGTGGTCATAAAGTTTAATCTCTAACTTATATTCGTATTTATATCCATACTCCTAGTATCCGATTTGTATCCGTATACAAATCCATTTAAAACAAATATGGATACGAACTTCTGCATCCGACTAACATCCGTATCCATATCTGTATCCATCAAACAAAACAAATATTGATATGGATATACTAGTATCCGTTCGGTAACCGATCTGGTTTCAGCCCTAAATCTAAATCCAAAAAAAAAGAGGTTAATAGGTTAAACAGGTCTTAAATAGGTTGGATTAATAACTTAAGTAGGCTTTAAATAGGTTAAAATATAAGAGTTATAAATGGGTTAGGGTGTAACTATATCGATCCAATTACTAAGAAGGTCAAAACATGTCAGACAAGTTAGAACACTATACTTAAACCTCACCCATTTAATAAAAAGGTTAAGTTGGGTCAACCCACCTACAATTCTAACCCATTAATGCCAAACCAAACCAACTTATTCTAGGTTGGTTGCTAATTAGTTGGAAGGTCAATCATGGATTGCCACCACTAGAATGTGAGTGACAGGTCCAACTACAAGTCTAAGTGTGAAATCCTGTCAAGCTCCAAATGTCATACTATATCCATGTCTAAGCATCAAATTTTATTACATTGGGGTTTATTGACAGGCCCAGGCTACATATGTAACATGGACTATATCCTAATGTCATTCCAAGGTATTTTTAACTAAAAATGCTCTACATATTCGATCTGAGCCCACCAAACACCCTCTCGCCAATGATCTCTTGATTAGCAGTATTTTATCCTCATCTTTATAGGTTAATCAGCACTAGCATAGGTGTACGTGTATGATCATCAGCAAAAAGTGCCTCATTCGCAATAAAAGTTCAAACCATTTAATGAGAAGGCGTTGTTCTGGGTAGAATTGCCACAAGATGGGCTTTTTCTCAGTAAGAATTATTGCAGTAAGATAATAGCTAGGAGGATTTGAAAGTCATTATGGCATTAAGATTTCTGAGGTTTAGCGTCAGCTTAGCCTAGGACCCCACTACTCGTCATATTTGATTTGGTATTGCTACCGCACATGACTTCGAAAAGAATGGCTTTATTCAAAAATTTTGCTCCTCATTTTGGGCAGTTAGCAATAATCTTTCTATGGGCATCTAAAATATCTGTTTTCATAGCTCAATGGTATAGTATTTGGCTGTTAGCTCACTAATTATAGGTTCAAATCCTACTTGGGAATATTTGATCAATTCTTAATTAAAAATGACCCGGCTATTCGCAGAATGTGAGAAGAAGATGAATAATCATATACTTTCAGAAGAAATCGAAAAATTTCTTGAGAATCCTACAATATCACTATATTCTTTTTCTCTGATAGATGGTCAAAACTTCATCTAGATTTGAATCCTTTTGAGAGGTCCACTAGAGATCAAAAATTTTTGGAGAAAAAAAAACAAGATGTTTGTTTTGTCCCTTTAGGATGACAAATTACAAGAATTTTCAATTGTATGATCTCTAAGTATTTTTCAGTTCAGGAGAGCAGCAAGTTAGGAAGTGGTGTAATTTCAAATTTCCAACAATACTCTTTGTTGCAAAGTAGGACAATATATATTCAGTTGTACTCTACAAAGAAGAGAGGATGCAGCATATGCATGATGAAGATTTGAAGTATATACGAGTATATTACTTTAAAGACAGCCAGCTAATCTACAGGCACCACAAACTTACAACAGTGGAAATGGGATGATCATTTATGCTTTTTCCTAGACAGTGGCACTAACAGGAGTCCCATGAATTAGTTTAAGTTGTGCTAATCTTACTAAAGTGACAAGATGTCACTACCAAAATAGGTGATAAGAAGTCATTTGAAGAATAGGTGTCTTTTAAACCAAAAGTGCTTACATGTTGGGGATGTCTCTCCTTCAAATCTATAAAGTTTTCAGCCCATCAAGTAAAATTATATGTTCTCTCATTCTCCAAAGGCTCGAGAGCAGACCTTCCCTACAGTTCACCCTCGTTTTGACATGAACCATTGGAACAAGAAGATTCTACTGCATTCTTCATAATATGTTAACTATAATTTATTTCACATTTCAACTCAATTCTGGCATACTGAATCCCTAGTTTGACCTATGCAATTCTTAAAACTTTCCCAAGGTTACACCATAACAAAGGACTCAGGGTCACAGATTCACAGATTAAAAAAAGAAACACACGTACATACACATACAAACACACTCAAATTCATGTTCATTTAGTTGGTGGGGCTTCAAAATGAAAAAACAGCTACCTGACTTAGAGATGACCAGTAAGATAACAATAGCCCCACTTTTTGATATAAAATCATCTATTTTAAATATCAAACGTTTGAGGTAAAACCATGCTCTCTGATAAGTGAAGAGGAAGCCAGACTAGGAACAACTTTGCAGCATTACTTCCAGCCCAAGTTGGTGTTTAATGTGGTATCACTGAGATCTATTTCCACAAATCATTCGATAACATTATTCATAGAGCTCAGGAAGTAAACATGCCTCAAGCTCATCTCTCTTTCTCAACCTTAAAAGATCGGGGCCAATGCAACTGAACTACAATTAACATCCAAAATGAAAACTCCCACAAGAAACTAGCCTTGTGCACCACACAAGAATAACCGTTCAGGCAGGACGATACTGTTTCTTCCCCTCAAGATAACACATTTGCTTTCCCAACTGGGTAGATACCAATCCCATTAACCGATAAAAAGTTGGCGGGGATCAGGACCCTATACACCGAGTTTTTTTTAAGGCAATACATGTATACAGGGAGGCGAATAGTGCTGCAGGTTGGTAGCTTCTCGTGTTCCATACCGGCTCTGATGCTATTGGCTGTATCTATACTAGGGCTGTATAATTGTATCATCTTAAAAAATTTAATAGAAAAAAAAAATCTCAAGCTACATCAACAATTTAACCAAATAAACATATAGATCCATAAATCATGAACATAATCAAATGCTAATAAGTTCAAGAGCAGGAATTCCTAGGGAAGAAGCTATCAAGAATGAAAAGGGAGACGCACGGAAAGCATGAGAGGGGAGTCGAGGATGGGGTTGTGGGGGCAGACGAGGCAGGCGTACTTGCCGCTGGACAGCTTCTTGAATGACAAGGAAGACGAAGAGGAAGAGGAGAGCAGGAGATCGTCCACCCGCCTCTTCCTGTGCTGCGCCTCCCGCGCCCAGCTATCCCCACCGTACACGCTCATCTCGTCCCACTCTGCGACTCGGCGGGTTCGGTTCCCAGGCTCAAATTGTAGGTCGCAGCGGCCGATACCCCGACTTCCTCGATGGCCGCGTGATATCTAATATAGCGTATCGGCTAATGTGGATTCCACTTACCAATAGGCGGCTTATGTAAGCGTGCTACTCAGGAGCCGACCTATATACCATAGGAAAATGCTTGGAAAACTTTGAAATTTTTTGTTTTCCGACCCTCTAGTGTATATATTTGTATTCAAAATGTATGAAATATCCACTATAGCAAAATTAAAAAAAATAAAAAAAAAATTGTTATAATAGCATATCATCCCCATTTGGCTAGTGATAGAGGAATATCAATTAGCCACTTTTCTAAATTGCATCAAATTTAATTATGTCTAAATCATGACTATGGGACCCAAAAAGAAAAGTCATAGCAATGGTGAGGAACATGGATATTAGTGACTCAATTAGGATCACAATCCAAGATGATAATAGAGGCAAGAAAACATATCTGAGATTGACGCTGAACTATATGAGCAATCCAACGCACTCAATCGCCTCTCAAACCCATGTGCGACAATGGATAGATGGCAACAGCATGAAAGGGGTTGTGCAAGGGAGAAGTGGGGTATCTCACTTATAGTTTTCTGGGGAAGTATTGTGGCAAAGAGAATGATTTACTCAAAATAAATATCTATATTTATAACATAGGTGGTTATTTCTTTTATTTAAAAAAATATGGTGGCTATCTACGGCTTCTTAAGTTTGAACTCGAGGCCTCTCAACTAGACAAATTTATGCCTGCCAATTGAGCTACTAGATATTGGTTAATAGTTGTCAATTGTTTCCATTAAGTATTAGACTAAATATGATAGAGTGGTGGGTTTCCACCATTCTACTTTCAATAAGTAAAAAAAAAAACACTATCAGAAAAAAAAAATGTTGCCGTCGGATCTAGACCAAGGTCGGAGTGTAGCTCAGACGACCCTACGATTGGTTGGAGACGAGCTGAGCAGGTTGGTTGAGGTGTCGGGTGTTAGTCTCCTTCGGAGACGGCCTGCAAGAAGTCTGCTTGCCGGAAACGGCGAAGGACCATCCAATGCCTAAATCAGAATACAGAGGCAACAATATAGAAGAGAGAACTTCAGCAGAGTATGGTTCTGATATTGCGTAGTGCATACCTAAAGTCTCCCGAACTGCTCCTTCATATAAAGAAGTCGAATTTGTCGTTATCTAGGTCGGCGTGCACCAGTGGTCAGATGGCAGCCAGTAGTACGGCCTCGGCATGGATGGCATATGCTACTGACCGTGCGCCGAATAAAGAGCTGTTGCAATGGCCAATCACTATCACTATGGTCGATTGTCAAGACTATCAATCCTTGTTGGCACGTATCGATAGGCTTCTCGGTCGGAGGTGATTGGCTCCTCAGCTAGGGCCGAAGTTACCTACCTCAGTTTGTATCAAGATTGTCGAAGTTGGTCTGGTCCGAGATCAAGGTGTCCAATACTTTTTCCATTACTTGCCCCCCACTTTCAAGGCTGAGTTGCATTCCAATTCGGACAACCGAAGTCAAGTCGTCACCTCGATCGAGGATAGGGCTCCCATCAAGGGACAATAAATGCGCTCATTGACCTTCTCGAAGCATCGCCAAATATGGGTTGTCCCGAGGTGCCATTTATGTAGGGTTATTTCGAGATGTTGTTACTGCAGCGATCCTGGTGGGTGATCCACGCTATACCCCAAGCTGGCATATGTCTCGATCTACCTAGGTAGCCAAACAATGCTCTGATCAGGGCCATTCGTGCCTTTATATAAGGGTGGCTCCTTCCTTCAGTTTAGATTTCTTACTTCATTTGCTCCCCTTCCTGCATGCTCAAGTGTTTAGAAAAAGTGGGAAGCCACCAAGGAGCATGGCCCAGAGCTTGAGAAGACAACAGAGGCTGCCGAAGAGCAGCCCAGCGAGCCGAGGAGAGGGAGATGGCTGCCGAAGACAAGATTGAGTTGGCATAAGCCCACGCCTCGGCTGTGCAATTCTAGGTGATAATTAAAGAGAGCCACCTATCTACAACTAGGGAGGCCTTAAAAGTCACCAAGCAGAAGGTTATAGAGCCTTCTGCGAAACTAGTCCAGGCGGAGTAGAAGGCCAATAAGGCCCAAAAGTTTGCTAGCCGAACCGAGGAAAAAGTCGTCGAGGCTCGAAAGCTTGTCGTCCAAGCCGAGCAGAAAGCTGCCAGAGCAGTCGAGAAATACCACGCCTTAGAAAAGTTTCAAGAGGAGACCTTGGAGAATGTAATCGATCAATTTGGAGAGGGCTTCGAAGAATGCCTAGCTCTGGCTCACTCGCTCTTCCCAGGGATAGACTTCTCTAGCCTTCAAGATGATGACGACGACAAAAGTGAGGGCAACAAAGGCGGCGGCGTTGGTGGTAGTGGCGGAGGCGATAACCTCAGTGTTAGAGAAGACGGTGAGGTTGGTGGCGACGAAGGCAAGGAAGGAGAGGAATGAAGTCCTGCCTTTCCATCTTTTGTTCTTTTTTCTTTTCGCTTGGATAAACTGAGTTTGGTGTACTTTTCTTTTTGTTCAACCTCTTCTTTTCGCTTGGGTATGCCCACAAAACGCTGTACAACTCTTTGGCCCACAACCCTTTTGCTCGGTCAAGCTTTGCCTTCAACCCTTGCAGGATAGTCCAATTGGTCACCTCGCTTCTCCATTGATCTGTGGGTATGCCACCGAGGTGAATTGGTCGTCAATCCCGAGCTTGGTGCAGAACTCCTTGAACTGGGTATGTCGAATTGATGTCCGTTGTCTATGATGATGATTGGAAGGAGCCCGAACCTACAAATTATGGCCTTTCAGACAAAGTCCCGAGCTTTTACCTCGATAATCTGGGCCACCGGCTTAGCTTCTACCCACTTAGTGAAGTAGTCCACCGTAACAAAGAGGAACTTGCACTACCCTGTTCCTAGTGAGAAGGATCCGAGGATGTCGATTCTCCATTATATAGATAGCCAAGGGGTGTTAAACGATGTTGTCGGTACAACTGGTCATCGTTAGATGTTCACGTCGTTGACATCGATCACACTTTTTGATGAGGTCGGTCGAATTCTGTTGCAAGGTCGGCCCGTAGTACTCCTGCCGCAGAATCTTGTAGATCAGAGATCTACCCCCCAAATAATTGCCACATATGCCTGCGTGCACCTCTCGAAGCCCGTAATCTGCTTCGGTTGAACGAAGGCACCTGAGGAGTGGTAATAAAAATGACCTCCGATATAACTTGTCATCGAGAAGGACTTTTGGTTCTTCGCAAGTTTCTTTTGCGCCAAGGTGAAACACTCCTCGGCTCTCTTCGCTCCTCACGCCCCCTTCTTGGCTCTTTGGGGAGGTCTCCTGCCAGCAGACTCGCAATGGAAGGCCATGGCCTCTTCCATGCTGGCATACTTATTTACTCTGCCCAGCATTTCGGCGAAGTCAGTAGGAAAGTGCTTTTCCAAGAAGAATAGAAAGCGTGATAGCTGCAAGCCGCTCTTTTGCCAACATTGCGACCAACTAATCCAAGTTGCAAAAATCCAGCATTACCGCGTTGAAGCGGTTAACATAGCCTCTGAGGAACTCTTTCTCTCTCTGCTTAATGTCATGCAATGCGTCTGAACCACGGTGGCGTCTTCAACTGGAGATAAAGTGTACCACGAAGAGGTGAGCGAGCTGCTTGAAAAAATGGATAGTTGAGCCGAAGCCTAAAGAATTAGAACCAAGCCACCATATGAAGAGTCGTAGGGAACGTGTGGAATAATTGATTAAGCCCTCATTTGATTTTGATGAGCTTAAAGCATTTGAGTATATCTTATATTATACTAAT
>JAOXJJ010001203.1:16413-40419 GCA_025769935.1 Phoenix roebelenii
AAGTAAAAATTAGGGAACATAATTTTTAGAAAATCCAATTCACCCCCCCTCTTGGGTTGTCACCTTGGGCAACAGAACGCCTTGCAAAGCACAGTGTCAGTAGCTTCGTGCAACATCATGAGAGCCTTAAATCTATTTAGGTGATCCTGTGGATCCAAGGTGCTATCTTACGGCTCTATTTGGGGCATGTTGAACCAAGGTGGAATCGGTTCTTTCAAGATCTACCAGGAGAAGGGGGCTTCGAGGAGAAGCTAAGGTCATTATTGGCCCTTGGAGCCTGTCCCCTGAGGACCTGGATCTACCGACCTATCTTCTCGATTCTTCTATCGAGGTCGGCATCCAGCTGGGGCGAGGTCTCGATATGGCGAGGAGGTGAGAGACTTTGAACGGAGTCCTTACCATAATGGGAGCTTGGAGTACGTCGTTGCCAATGCCGATCGTGATTGCTCCGCTGAGTACGTCGACTCTAGAGAGACCACTCTAAATCTTAGTGTTGAGAGCAGTAACTGACTAAGTGCATGTGGCGCGCCGGTGATCTGGAGTGGTGGCTAGGCCGATCAGATTCTAGATGGCTAGCTCTAGTTTCACCGCTGCCTGCTGTAGGCCCTAAACTACCGCGGTCAATACCTGCACCTATTGAATGAGCGGGTTGAACTGCTTATTATCCACAAGCATGGCAGATTGTTCCAACATAGTGGGTTTCAAGCTTTGCAGCATTCTTCACGAGGCTGGAGCATGGCGTTGTAAGGCATGGGACGTAACGTATGCCCCTCGCGACCTCATGCTGACGATTCCTTCCTTTGTTTAATACCAATGTAGTTGGGGTAGGACCCTTCCCCTAGCGCCAATTTGTTGTTATCGGCTGAAGATGAGCTAAGCAGGCTGGTTGAGGTGTCACGGGCTGGTCTCCTCCAAGGATGGCTTGCAAAAAATCTGTTTGCTAGAGAGTTTCCAGCGGAGGACTCTCCGATGCCTAAGTCAAAATAGAAAGGCAACAACATGAAAGCAGAGTATAGTTCTGATATCGCATGGTGCGCACCTGAGGTCCCCCAGACTGCCCCTTTATATAGAGAAGTCGGATTTGTTGTTACTTGGGTCGGCGTGTACTAGTAGTCAGGTGTTGGCTAGTAGTACGGCCTCGGCGTAGGCGGCGTACAGTATTGACTGCGTGCCGAATATAGAGTTGTTGCAATGGCCAATTGCTATCACGATGGCCAATTGTCAGGACTGTCATTTTTTGTTGGCATGTGTCAATAGGCTCCCGGTCAGCAGTAAAATTGGTCACTTCGGTCGGTTGGCTCCTCGGCTAGGGCGGAAGTTGCCTACCTTGGTTTGTACCGAGATTGTTGAGGTCGGTCTAGTCCGAGGTTGAGGTATCCAATATTTTTTTCATGAAAAACTATGAGAATAAATCTAACAAAAATGTGACTGTATGATGAACCAAGTTGGTTTGAACAACCAGACCACAATTCAATGTCCGGTCTAGCCCTAACTAAGAAAATTGGGCTAAAGTAATATAGATGGTATGGCATGTGAGAGTTCACAAATTCAAGTATATTTTTTGGCTTTTACCTCTTCTGATTGTGAAATAGAATTTAAAAGTTAATGGAGACTGTATAGCACTGTCTATCCCTCCAATTGTGCAGCTGCTGCAATAAAACCTTCCCACTCCTCATTTTTATCTTTTGTAAATTTCCTCCCTTTCAATCATATCTTTATTTATCACCACGCATATTGCTTCAATTCTCTTTAACAAAAGTCATCTCCATTCTCCCCACAAAAAACAAAACAAACTCATCTCCAGTCATAAAATTATATATTGTTTCTTATAACAATAAACACTTTTCGAAAAGATCTAGGTTGGTAATGCTAAAAACCTTAGTAAATCCTCCCCAGCTATCGTAAAGAAAAGAGAGGATTGATAGCAACTCTAAAGAGCACTGTGTCTTTCCTGGAAATCTTCAAGCATGGCAACGTCGTTTAGGAAGCACGGGGAACTTCATGAGTCCAAACTTACAGTGAACACCGTTTCTCTCCCCACATGCAAAGTAGTGAGGCTTCCTCTTGTTCAGCGCAAACTGCAAGCCATTCCCCCCTCCTTGCATGACATTCCCAACCAGCTTGGCCTTCTTGAAATCGCACGCCAGATAGCTTCGAAGATTCTTCAGCAAGTACACACTGTGCGAGAATGTGGTGTTGCTCGGAGGATCATACATAAACACTGTCATAAGCCACATCAATATTCGTTAGTGACCGGTTAGGTCTAACTTTCATTGCATAAATAATGTTTTCCTTTGAGTCCATCTAATGACATTTGCAAATGCGACTCCAACAGGTCAAGTTAGTTTGAGGGCCAGGTGAGACCAAAATTGACCGACAAAATCGAATCTATATATTATCTTCAATTCAAACACATATTGGTTTTCGTCTGGTTAGGTCGCATTGCATCCTAATAGGATTTTGACCTAAACTTTACATTAAATGTTGTGATCCAGGTAGGTTAGGTTGGAATGCATTAGCATGGAACAATAGATTATGTTAGGCTTAAGTAGGACGCCGATAGGTTAGGTTGTGTGAGGCACACATAAAATTTAGGTCTAAATCCAGGCTCAAAATTAGAGTGAGGGCGGTGTCGAATACAAAGCTATATCAATAAGAGATTTTTACCAACTTGGTTAGTTAGCACCCTCAAGATTCAATATAATTAGACCGCGCTGCTTAAGCTTGTAAGACAATTATGACCAGACTTGAATCCAAATCAGGGCTTCTAAGCCCAATCCAAGTGTAGAGAGAGAAGAGAGAGAGAGAGAGTGGCAATATCTCACCCAGAGTATCATGTTGGTAGAAGGGCGCATTTTTTAGAGCCCAATCACTGTAGTTGAAGCCAAATCGCCAGTGCTGGGAGTCTCCAACAACCATCCTTGCTGCATTGGAGCTCTCTGAGATGGATGCTAGCACAAGGAGGAATGCTCCTATAGTGAAACTACATCCAAATCTCAGAGACATCTCTAACTTGGAAACAGCTACAGATCTCAAGGCAAGACAAACAATGAATGAGATTGAGCAAGGGAGAGGAGAAAAGATGTCCTTATATAGAGAGCAGGTTAGTGGAACTACTTGAGTGCAAAATGACCTATAGTTGTTGCCTGAACTCTAAAATTTTGTTGACAACATGGTGGGTGGATTGTTTTCAGTTAAAGTTCCACAACTTTAATTTGGACACAGGAGGGTAGCTGGTTGCTTCACAAAGGACCAGGATCAGCGGCTGGTGTGGGTTGTTGGGTGGTGGACTTCCCCAATGTTTTGACATGTGTTCTTTTTCTAAAGGTTGACATAGATTTGCCTAATCTTTACTTTGAATTAAACCTCCTCCTTTGACTCCCCTAATGCACAACCACAACCAACATCCCTCTCCAGAGACTTGCATGGGATATAAGGAGGTAAGCATGATTTCATAATTCATTAATGGAAAATGTTAAAAGATCATCTGTTAGATCACCGCTCGGTTCGCTAGTCCGATACAGAAATCATATTGGTGATCGGCTGAGCAGTAAGCAAGGCCTGCTTGCTGATACCACCAAGATTTCCATGTACTGCACCAATCTCCGACTGCCACATCAGCCGCATAAGCCGAGAGGTTATCTAGGTCTGCTAACAGACTGGGCTTGTGTTGGGCCGCCAACCCAGCCTATCTGATTTAATGACAGCCCACAAGCCTGGCCATGGACTGATTACATGTGGGCCATACCGTGGCCCAATTCATTTACATATGGTCCAGTCCAAGGTTGGTTTGCAACCAACTTAATCCCATCATATGGGCGCCTGCAGCCACCAATAATATGGTTTATAAAAATGATCCTGTATTTTACTACTTATAAGGCTTTGATCTTGCCAATGAAGAAGATGAGGAATGTTGAATACAAATCACAGGCATGTTCATCAATGCAAAAAATGTTAATCCAAAATAAGAATAACAGGTCAGATGTCACCATAAGGTGTTTGATGATATGCATTGGAGCTTTCTAAATTGATATATTTTAGCAATATTTGATATGGTGACAGAAGAAAATATAAACTGATCGAGTTAAGGATTTGATCACTATCAACAGAAACATGGTAGGCCTTTGAAAGTATAAATGAAAAAGAACTACTCATGGAATCGAACTGGAAATAGTATCTATGGGCATCCATTTCATCAACTTTGGTCTATTGAAAGACCCATTCCATGATTTGAGCAAAATATACTTGGCAATAGCTTTGCAGCACTTGCAACAGAGATCATGGCTTGTTTGCCGGTTCATATAAACATCACGGAATGGGAGAATCAAAACAAGATGTATGATATAAAGCATAATAACTACAAATTACGGCTAAAATTAGAGAAAAATACTTGGCAGCAAGGGCATAAGTCAACAAATCCACAAAACTGTGGATAATAACAGAAGATTAAGAAAACATGGAAACAAACATAGTATGATGTTTATATATGTCCATACATTGTAATTATCCGACTCCATATGAACATTATCCAAGCGATTAATAATAAAATAGCATGTATTAATAGCTCATTTGTAGTGTTAAATGAGCAAAGGTTGGTTAGACCACTATCTGTAAGTAACTTACTAGAACATAATCTGATTTTACTGAAAATATTCGGGATTAGGGAGATCTTGTTCTAGTTTATTATAGGGACCGCCAGTTGGGATAGCAAAAAAATAAGAGAAATTACATCATACAAAGATGGTAATTGTACAAAAGAACAAAAATAGATTTGCTACTTGAAACATTGGTACTCGAAATAGAAAAATACAAAACTATTGGACACGACTGTAACTAGGAAATACAATATTGCTTGCTTATAAGAAACTAAATGAAGAGGTAGGAAATCTAAAGAGATTAGGGATGGGTATTAACTATTATAATAGTGTAGGAATGATAGTCGATAAAGAAATGATGGAAAAATTATACATATAAATAAGTAATAGACACCTATTAAATTATTTTTAGACAAGGAGATTATTAACATAATTAGTGCTTATTCTAAGCTTAGAAAGTAGGACTAAGAAATAAATTTGTGAAGAAATAGACCGACTAATGCAAGATATTTCTAAACGAAAAAGGAAGATTATGGATGATGATCTAAATGGATATGCAAGAAAGAATAACATAGGATATAAGATAGTGCATGGTAGGTTTGATTTGGAAGATAGAAATTTAATAAAAAGTGCAAGCCTTGAATTTACAGAAGTTTATAATTTAGCAGTTGCAGATATATCTTTTTATAAAGAGATGAACACTTAAAAAGTGGATCAAATCTATCCCAAATAGATTCTTTTCATAAAAGAGAAAGATTAACAAGTAAAGTTTGTAAGGTGATATCAAAATTGAATTCAACCACATAAATATAGGTTACTAGTTTTTAGTGTGTATATTACATGCAAGAAAAAAGAAAAATAAATTAATAAATATCCAAAGACAAGATGATAGAATTTAGAAAAAAACTGCTATATTGTTTAGGAATAGATAAT
Source organism: Phoenix roebelenii (assembly GCA_025769935.1). Taxonomy (NCBI): domain Eukaryota; kingdom Viridiplantae; phylum Streptophyta; class Magnoliopsida; order Arecales; family Arecaceae; genus Phoenix; species Phoenix roebelenii. The sequence continues at coordinate 21,942 of JAOXJJ010001203.1, forward strand.
TAAAGGAGGAAAATTAGAATTTAAAGATTGAGATAAATAAAATATGGGACCAAATGGCCAAGTATATTAAAAGGATAATGATATTCTAGGAGAGAGAAAAGAAAAAAATATGCACATAAGGAAACATGGTGGTGGACTAATAAGGTATAAAAGACAATTAAAATAAAGTAAATTTCCTTTAAACAACAAGAAAAAACTATCAAGGATTTTATACAATATCAGTTAGCTAAGAATGATAAAAAAGATTAGTAAGTAAGGCTAAACTAAACCTTAAAAAAGAAAGAAATAAAAATATTAATCAAGTTAGATGTATTAAAAAATGAAGATAAGAGTATTAATGAAAAATGAAGAAATTAAAAAAATATGATATTATTTTGAAAAATTGTTAATTAAGAATCCTGCTAAACTTTATTTTTAAAAAAAAATAAGATCAAATAAAAGGTAAAAATGACTAAATAGAAGTTGAATCCAAAAGATATTTTAAATTAAACTGATACCTATAGGTCCTAGATCAATAGGGAAACTATCACATGATGATTACATATAGTTGGACCAAACTGGAAGAAATTTATGAAAACTTGATTGATAAGTCATCTAAATTCTTAGTGATTTAACTCCTGCCATCTTATATATTCAAAAAAAAACTTCCCCATAATAAATTCTTTTTATTATTTTTTCTTCTCTCTGGTAGAGCATGAATAAATTTTCATGGGGCTTGCATGAATCTATCTTATAGAAACATAAAGAAAAATAGGAATCATTTAGATGAATATCATTAAGAATGAATTTAATAATTTTTTACCCCTTTCTCCAATGCACTATACATCTACTTGCTTCTACTGAATTACCCCCTTCCTTGATGAATTAAAAAATTCCACTCCTAAATGTCATTGCTTATTCTCAAGATTCTTCTTAATGAATATATAAGAGTAGAAAAGGAAATTAAAAGATTTTTGAGTGCAACACCAAATATGTTCTCCTGGATGGCAAAAAGAATTTCAATGAGTATAAATACTTGTTTTGTTTTTTAGAATAATACAAAGCTTGAAAGAATTTCACTAATAGTAAAAGAAATCACAAATATATCCTAGAGAACTGTGTTGTTTAAATCTGTAGGAAGAGATTGGAAATGATATTTACAAGGGAACTACATTATTGTATAAAAAGAGGAGCATATTAGGAAATTATGTAATCCTGGAGAAGAATTTTAATTTTTAATATCTTGAAGTACAATAATTTGTTAACTACCTTTAATAGACTCTTCTAATGACTTAACCTTTTGTAACAGTATCTCTCTCAAAGCATATATTTTCAGTGGAAAGAGTGATATAAAATGTCATGATGCTTAGGTAGCATTAGGTGATGTTGGTTATAGCTAAATAGAAAAAAAAGAGGTTGTGTAGAGATGTGAGGCTAGTACATCAGAATTTGTGTATAGAAATTGGGATTGTCATGGGCTAATGGGCTATATGACTGCTAAATAAACTCTGATCTATGGGACCTAGAGAGCTTACATGTGCTCGAGTTTATAGGAAATAATTTGGATATATAAAGGAGAAAAATGAAGTTGATTTAAGGATGACCAAAGTTTGGTATAGTTGAATTTTCTGAGGCCTAAATGGATTATGATAGATCTAGTTGAACTTTAGGTTGGGCATAGGTATCAAGAGTTGGCTGCCAAGTTTTATCTTTTGTTTCTATGAGTTGGATTTTGGTTGGTTATAAGTTGGGCTCAGGTTGGTTGCATATTAGGTTTATACTTGTGCTAAATCCAAGTAAGCCCTTTATCTAGAAAGAAAATAGTTATAACATGGAGAGGTATAAGGATGCTTGGGAACATCTACAATTCCTCTTCACTATACGATCGAATACAATTGATTTCTATAAATATCAATCTTGACCTTATATCTAAAATAGATATAGTTGTTAATGTTTTATGATAATCCCTTAAAACTTTTATATTTTTGCCTTTTAATCACTATCCTTTCTATATTTGTATTTTAAACCTTAAACCCTTGTAACTCATTGCATATTCCTCCTTTAGGTTATATAGATGATAACTGAATATTTCACTTATATTCGTCTAAGGGTACTAATTGCATACCTTCCTGATCTTTTTGTCTCTAGCCTTCATACTTGCATGTTTAACTATGTCACTCCACCATGAGTCCCCTCGTAGTCAAATCTTAAATGAGAAGAGGGTAGTCTGGAGCCTCATGAGATGTCAAGGTAGGGAAATTTTTATCCTTTTGTAACATTGGTTAATCTTAACATAGTTTTGGTCAACAAAACTAGCACAAGGATGTTTTGTACCAGTGGAAAACTTTATAAAAAAAATAGAGATTCATATATAAATATAATAAATTTTAGGAAATAATTTACAAAAGCTCTCCATACTTATGTAGCTTTTCTATACGCATCTTAAGGAATAACTCCATTAAAGTTTTATCCGTAGAAATACTTTCATTTAGTAAGAAATTTCATATCTTTATTTTTTTTAAATATGAATTTATAGTGGAACTCTTGCCAACTGAAAATACTTTCCTTATATCAAGAAAAGCTTCCACGATTTTATATATCACATTAGCCTTTTCCCACTCATCAAATATAGAGCCATAGTTAGAATGCTTAATTGCATACCTCATGAATACTTCATGTATAGTAAAATATTTTGGAGTAGAACAAATATTAAGTTCCAAAATGCGGCAATATCTAAGACCAAGACCTTTTTGGTGGGAAATCACAATGGTTTTGTACTTTTACTAAAAACTTGTGGTCTGGAATTGTGGGGTCACATATCTTATAATTTCTTCTACTTTGAGACTTTGACTTTATGTCCAAAATATGTTTATTAAAACTTTAGCTTGTTATACCCAACATAGAATTTTTTTTTTTAGTTTTTTTAGATAAAGAATATGAGACATCCTTTAAGGAATATCATCCTAATCAGCCATTAAATACTACCAAGGCAACCAACAAATCAAACATGTCCCTAATGATGCAACGTTTTTCCTCAATACTATTTATTGGCTTTTGTAGCCAATAATGCAACCTTTCTCCTCAATGGTATAATTATGCTTTTCAATTTTCTCTCCCATCTAATATGTTTAGAAATTATTGACATTACAAAGTATAAATTCAATAAATAAATAAATAAAGTATCAATTGGCTAAGTAAGTTTTAATTTATATCTGAACAACGTATCAATTCAAGGATTATCACCTCTAGATCCAGCATATTGTAACAATCCCTTGAAGTCATATGGCCTCTCAACATTGAGAAGATGTTATTACAAGGGAGGCCTTCCAGCACAACTCGAAAAAAAGAAAAAAAAAACAAGCAAATGAGTAATGCTACCATAATTCGAAAATCATATTCTAGAAAATTTATTTTATTTTATCATATCTCAATTCAAAACAAGCAATGGCATCTTAGTAAACTAGTTGAGTGAGTAATTATAATTATTGTTCGGGATTCTTAAAGTTAGTGATTATTAAATCATTTTTTTGGTAGTTAAATGGGACAATAATCATGGAGAAGAAAATAAGAAATAAAGAGATAGGAAGAGACAAATGTTCAACCTAAGAATTTTGGTTCAACACCTAAAATTTTTTGCCTGGCCTTCTCTCACTTATTTCCATCCACACATTTTAGAAAGGGTAAAATATAAAAAAGAAAGGCTTAATTAGTTATACCGGTTATTTTGTTAATACTACAAAATTCTATCAGTTATAAGAGCTAACTCGGGATATGGCGAAGATTGGAGCAAATCAGAGGACATGTAAGTACTCCTGGCGAGGGTCGTCACAATGGGATGGAGCACGAATGTCGAATTAAGAGAAAATTAGGTGTTTGTGTCCTTAGAAAGCTAGATGGAAAACTCAAAGCGTTGGAAGTCTGGTGGTACTAGAGTTGTTGGGGGGCTTCTTCGGGTGACAAATTGGGAATGGTCAAAGTGGGGAGGTTCATCAACGGTGGATCAATAAAAAAGCATTGTAGGAAAGGGATTACGACAACTCTTTTCTCCTCTCCAAATTTAATCCTATTTTTTCTTAAAACTATAAGTAATGCCACACTATAAGTAACTTTGAATGATCGTTGATGCACATTGAACAACTATTAATTTTTTATTATTTTGTTGATATTTGGCTAAGTTAAAAATTGAATATCAAATCAGTTCTTCTTAGAGCCTATTTAGATAATCTATCAAGATTTGGACTGAATTTCCTACTGGATTCATTGGCTTGTAAGCCCATTTGAGTACCGTTTATATCAACCCAACACTCTGGCCTGAATCAGTTAACAAATCCAACCCCCCAACTTCCCCAAGAACCTTTAATCAAAGGATGGAAACATAAGTATTATGAACCATAGAAAAGGAATGGAAGGGAGCCAAACCTGCAAGAACATCTGTGATCAGATCTTCAAAACTTCTTTTCTTTCTAGGGTGCTTTAAATCTGTCATTTTTTAGGAGGATGATTAAAGCATCTCGGAACTTCTTGAATGTAACTCGACTACAGTGGTCGACTAAATTCGGAGCAGGTGTGCCTGAACAGATTTGCACCCTCTAGTTCATGATATATGTTATTTTGTAGGGCAGTTTGACTCCTTCCGAGTCTCGCATGTCTTTCGGGAGGCGAACAGTACGTCGGACTGGGTCGCCTCCTTTGCAGCACATCTCTCTGGAGCCGTCTATGGGAGTCTTGGAGCATGTGCCAGTGGCACTAGAGTGTGTTTTGTCCTCTGATTATTCTGGGCGTACTCACGGCATGTAGTGAGATGCGGGCTCACCAAAAAGAAAAAAGCATCTTGAAAAATAAAGATATTTTGAAGATGGGACCTACTGGGCGGTGGCAGCGGACGGCTGCTAGTTGTTTGATACGTCGATTCCGGAGGTAGAGTTGCGAGCTGCTTGGGCAAGTCTTCGACATGTGCGGCAGGTGCTGCAGGCCAGTTCGATCATCATGAAGGGCAATTCAGTCACGATCATCGGATGGATTCAGGGAGGAAGGGGCGAGTGGAGAGAGCACGGACCATCCTTTGATCCGGGATATAGGGATAATGATGAGGGATGGGGTGGCTTTCGAGGCCAAGCATGCATTCAGAGAAGCCAACGGAGCGACTAACTAGGTGGCTGCCTACGCGACCCATCACTCAAGATACACTCTGTGATCAGGAGATGGGGGAGCTGTCATAACATGCATTCTGTGAGCTTGTGTTTTTTGATTTTATGGAGTATAAAGGACATGCATAGTATAAAAAACCGTTATAAAAAAAAAAAAAAGGGCCCACTCACCTACCTGGCTGCATTTGGTGTCACCCAGCACGTCTCCCTTGCCAACACCTTGCCAGAATTCAAAAATTGAAAGCAGACGGTCCTGTAAATAAAGGGTACACGGTCTTGTCAGTCCGGCGGCAGCAGCAGGCACTGCCGAGTGTGAGCGGAGCCGATGGGCGGGCGGACCATCTCCCAGCAGGCCTTCGATGCCATCGTGACCGAGAACATGGACGACCTCGGCATGGACCCCGATGAGGCCCTCCAGGACGCCATCCAAACCCTAACCCTCCAGGCCGTCGACCTCTCCGGTCCGTCCCCCATTCTCTCTCTCTCTCTCTCTTCTCGACTCCCGATAGATGGGATACTTTTCTGGATGAGAATAGTTGTTTTTGTTCTTTTGGGCCTCTTCAAGTAGATCACCGCTGTAAAATTCTAATTGTTTCTTTGATCCGATTGATCGAAATGTGGATTTATTTGAATCCCAAACCACTCGTGGAATTCTTATATCACCAATTTGCGCGTTCATCAAGTATTGCTCATGGCGATATAGATCATCCTTTTATGTGCATTTTTGGTTGTGATGATTAGTTTTTTGGGTTTCTTTTTTCGGCTTTTTTTTCAGTTGTTGTAGAAAGGATTCCTTTTGATTTTGTATAAGAAAAGTTCTGCATTGGAGGTCACGTGTGGAGACATGTGTTGGAGCCTGGCATTTGGCCCGCTTTCTTACTCTCCATCGTGTTTGAGGGTCATTTGGCACGGATTCTGATGCCTTTGAACATCAGAAGCCAAATTTGATGACAAATCGCGCCAAGAAACCATTGAACTGTTTTTGTGGGATTCGGCCTTTGATAGGCTAATTTGATTAAAAAAAAAAAGAAATACGCATGCATTTGTGATGTCGAGCTTGATATGAATTCGAACTGATATGAATTCAAATGAAAAAGCCAAGTGAACTGTTTTCATCGAATTCAGCATTTGAAATGCTAATTTTGATATTAAAGTTGAGTCTTGCATGCATTTGATATATTGAGGTTGATACAAATTCGAACAAGAAGGTCCCTTGTGGTGGACTGTTCTGACTTTGTGCATTGCCACACTTCACACATTGTAGAGTATCCAACTGCTAGGATATAAGTCTCATAACCTGACACGGATTTAGCCAGATCAGATTTAAAAATATTTCTAAATAAAAGTATTTATCTTTTTTTTTTTTTTGATAACTTTCAAACAGAGATGAGATTATTGTCTACCTTTAATTGCAATGACAAAAGTCGAATTTGTCTTTAGTTAATTTGTGTTGTTTTTCAGGGATCATTAAGTGCCTTCCTGGAGTAAAAAATGTAAAGGACAATCCTGTCATGCAGTCACTAGATGAGCTGAAGAACATTGCTGACCATTTGGTGGTGTCCAAGTCAGATGATCAAAGGGTTGTTACTGCTGATAAGACTGTGGATTTTGACAAGCTGGTTGTGCTTCTTGACAGATTATACAACTTGTGCTCTGTTGAGGGATCGGATAATGCTTCCATTGCAACCAGGAATGGAGGAGTGGAGCTCCTAACTTCTATATGTTCTTTGCTTCGTGTCAAATTTGAGATGCCTCTTCTTTCAGCTTTGAAAGCAATGAGTTCCCTTCTCCACGGTATGAGTGTGGTATCTAACTTTCAGTCTGATGCTAGATTCACTGTTTCATCTTTTGTCCCCTTTGACATTCTGATGTTATTACGAATGCTTCTTCTTCAGCAGCTACTCTTTTGATATATCGATCAGAAAGTCTTTTATTTATTTATTTATTTGCTTGGTGTTGAAAATGACAGTGCAGATGATCTGTAATTATCAATGACGCCCCAAATAAGTCTCACTCTTTGATCTAGCTCATAAGAACAGATCTATCATTGAATATAGTGTTATTAAATGTTACCCAGAAAAAAATTGGTGATGAAATCATGTTCCTGTATATTTCTTAGTATAAAGGAACAAAATAATGTAGTTGGGGCTGTCTTATTACCATATAAAAGTTTGCCACTGAGCAATTAATTCCACAGTTACAATTTGGATTTGTATTAATAATGGTCATTACTTGTCAGGAAGGAATGCACAGTTCATCCTGAAGCCTCAATTGTATATTACTATGATAGTTAGGAAATAGTGTGATTTCATTTCCAAATTCATTGGAGTAAGGCCAGCAGTTTATTTAGTTTAAATTTAAACGTAGTTTAATTTTGGGGTAAGAGTTATAATTCATGACTGATTCTTTTGATGTTATCAAGGTCTGCTACTTTTTTGCCAAATATAGAAGTATGGGAATGCACGATTTGATTCATTTTGTGTCTGATATTTAAAGTTTATTGGTTTACATTTATTGTTGTCCGAGGATTCAAAAGTTCTATTAATCTGGGAGAGCTTAATAAGGGAGAAACATTTATTTCCTTAAATATAGACTTGACCATATTTCACATAATATGACTTACCAATCTGATCTTACTGACTCGAGAATTTCTGGTTGGGACTAATATTCAGATGTTTAACTTGTAACTCTCTCAGCATGCATGCGCATTAGATGCTGGTCAAATTTTGGTGAGCAATGCATTTTTACATTTGGCTGTTATTCACAGACATTCAAAGCACGGAGATATTTTGGCATAGTGGTGGGCCTACAATTCTGATGGATATCCTGAATGGAAGTAAAAGTTCAAACATTTTGGATAGTGGTTTTGCTGTCATTGCAGCAGCATCAACAGGTAACGAAATTCTCAAGGAAGCATTCATGGACTTAAAAGTTGATGAGTTATTTATACAAACAATGAGGGAGCAGGCTAAAGGCAGCATGCAAAGCTTATATCATGCCATACGTGCCCTTTTAACACCAGATGACAACCGTGTTTTGGCTTCTCAAGTAAGTGTTTGATTAACATCGATACTATAGCATACATTAATGTTCACCTCTTGTCTTTGTCATTCCTTTTCTTTCTGATAACTTGTTAAGCCTCATAAGGTGTGAAGATGATATTTTATACTGCATGATGTATAACATTGTTTCAAATTGGGGATGCAATCGAGCCGAGCCAAATCTAGTAGTTAGAGGCTCGAGCTCAACTTGATTCAAAATACTTAAGCTTGAAAATCAACTCAAGATCGATCAAGCATTAATATCCAAGCTTGAATTTGGTTCAATAAAAAAAACGATACTCGATCAATTTGACTCGACCCAAATATCAACTGAGCTATACTCGAGCTCAAGTTCGAGCCTTGATCATAATTAAAAAAAATATAATTAAAAAAATATTATATTATATTATATTTTAAATATTAAACTAATAATATATTATAAATAAATATAATATTTTAAAAAATATGTATTCTTGACTATGCTCGTGAGTCTTCAAGCCGAGTATTTTGCACTTGAGCTCGATTCGAAAAATTGTTCGAGCTACTTGAGTTCAACTCAAGCTCGGTAATAGTTGAGTTAAGTCGAGTTTGGACCTGAGTCGAACTCAAGCAGCTCACAAGCTACTCAACTCATTTGCACCCCTCTTTTAGACTAATGCTACATGGATATTGATATGAGAATTGGATTCAGACTCATGTCCAAGTGTCTGACTCAACAAGAGGGAGAAAGGCAGGTATGGGGATACACACGATAAAACATTATTTCAACTAAATTATATATTTATACTTTTGAACATTGTTTAAACATTGATATATTAAAATTATCATGTATGTTAAGATTTTTTAACATACATGTTTCTCATTCAAACATCCTAATTAACTTAAGGATATAAGAAGAATAATATTTTGTAAATTTGTTTCAATAATTACATCTTTAAATCATCTTAAAAAGAAGAAAAACTTACTCCTAACATCAAAATAGAGGATCAAATTCGTTGTTGAAAGAGTTCATGCTTATCCGATCTCTAAGAGTGGCTATAATGGAACATCATAGGTATCCAAGTGTCTGATATGTATCCAAGTTAGATGCATATCCAACATGGATTTTTGGAGCTAGATATAAGTGTCCAGCTGACACAATTTTTTGATACTTCAGACTTTATCCTTGTTACATTTTTTGTGGTATGCAGGTAATCATTTTTCTCTATTTTTTGGAGCAAAGATAATCATTTTTCTGAACTATTTTGAGACCACTTCATCGAAAACAGGTTTATATCAAAGCTTGATCAGGTAGAGAAAGATAATAATAAACATATATAGAAATTACTTAGGGCTGGACTACTGGAACAATTAAGTTTAAAGAAAAGAAAGTAATACTTGCCAGATTAACTCAATGCATTGTAATGCATTTTTTCTGCGTATGTTCTGATACTTTAATCAGTAACAGTAAAGAACTTCAAGCTTTGAGAAAATGACTGCTAAGAGAGATATGAATATTATGTTGTCCTATTAAAAAGAGAACCAAAAAAATTATGTCTTTAAAGTTGACAGCCACTCCCTTTCCAAATATCATAGCCTCAATAGGAAAAAAGTGGAGGTGAACATCAGCAAATAAAGAAAATGCCAAACTATGAAACAAATCCTTATCTGCTAATTGTTAGTGCCACCATGTTCCTTATGAAAAAATACAGCGTAGATGATGTTTATGCAATAATATGAGTATTACGGACAACGAGATTTGGAACTTGAGAATGTTTGATCCTGATCAATCTTTGGGAAACTTATGATCGGTTTCATTCTTATCATTCTTTAGGAAACTTATAAGCAGTCAGAAAAACAACTGTTCTAAAACATTCAACACATAATTCAATATGAACATGTTCAATTCTCCATCTAAGTACTTCATGAACATCCAAAGACACATGTGGTCCTCACATGATAGCAAATGTCAGAGAGAGTTCAATTTAATAAGAAATTTCTTTAGGTGCACACCTATATGATCACTTGTTGGATACATGTGAATTTGCTTGACCTCCTCATAATATAGGTCAAATGCTTCCTAAGCTGCAAAACGTAAATATTTGATATTTAGTTTACTGGTCCTGGTTAAAGAGGAATACTAAAGGATTAATCCAAATAAATTAAATGTTTGTATCACATGCACAAGCACACATATCTATCCACTTGCTGTATAGGTAACGGGCCTCCTAGATATGTGAATTTTGAATCCTATGCAGTTTAGATGTTGCAGATTATGATCAATAGTGTGATTTTCATTTTAAAAGGGCATCATTAATTTACAAGGGAAGCATTTGGGATCAAATTGTTCAAAAAAGCATTCTATCTTTACTATCTGTGTTTGCTTCATAGTTACCAAGAGTTTAAGTATTACTTTGTACAAAGGGTCAAATTACCATGTGATGTGCCCACCCCCGGTCATGGGCTAGCATGGCACAATACCATATTAATCCAGCCATGCACCCAACCATAAAGATCACCAAGTTAAGACTATAGTCACGATACAAATTATTGAAGATGAGGGATCCAAAAATTCTTTTAATATTGATATTAACAAAATGTATTTGTTTATATGGAAAAGTAATTATTAAATATTATTTAATAGAAGATTCATTTAAAATTGTTCCCTGTATGACATGGTGTTTGTCAAAAAATAATTGTTGATTAACTCTTCTACACAAACAAACACAACAAGCATATTCATTTTACAAAGGTTTTGTGAGTGGTGACACTTATTTTTCTTTTATAGTTATCAGAATGGAAATAAATGTTATATGATGAGTGTCTATTATACATTAAATTCTTCATTGTTAAATTCAAGCATGATCAAAATATGATGTACAAAGATAAGCATGACCATAATAATGAAAGCATTTCAATCATTAGTTGTGTCTGGTGTTATCTTCTTTTTTAAGCAGACAAATAGTGAAATTTTCAATTCCATGCACTTGTGGAATTAATAAGAGGGAAATCTTGTGAATGTTTGGTCTTTGCGGATGCCAATTTCTTGCATTAAGGTCTATAAAAAGTACCCCTAAACAACCATTTGTTCTAAGTTGTCAAAAGGTGCAAGTACAGCATATTTTCTGTATGTTAAATTTACATTATTATTTTGAGGCCTTAAAAAAAGATTGGTACTTTTATTGCTTCATTGATTATTATATCTCATCTAATTCTTTAAATTATTTATCTTTTCCACCTTTCTCTTTAGTTATAAAATTGTTATTGATTTGCTAAACAATATTGAAACAAGGTTGTGAAGATTCTGCATTTTAATTTATTTCCTTAGAAATTGAGAAGCATAATATCTTCATAGAATTAGGATTAACTAAGGAATTCGAAAGTCAGGTCTATGGATATGCTCGAAGATTTGCTCAAATTGGTATTGCAGATGCTCTTGTTGATGCACTTCGTGAGGGAATCAGTTCATCTAGTTTGGCTTCAGCATGCTCCGCTTTAAAGGCTCTTGCTGTTAATGTAAGTTTGCTAGTCTCATGAAAAGATAAATTCAAACATCCCTGCATTCATATATCTCAGTCACTTTAATAGTTACTTGAACATCTTTGTGGATGTGCCAATGTGGCAAATCTTGTAAGGTAGATGATGCAACCAGGACACAATGATGAACAAATAGATAGAGAAGTACCTATAAAGCATAATGGGTTATTAAAATAGCATAGTCTATACTTTCCATAGTAGCATTTCCATCCACAAACTCCATTTAGTCGGAAGTCAAATCAATAGATTATAATGCCTTCTCTGTACAATACTATTGACATCATAAACTCCAAAAATCAATCACTCTTAATTGGAATGTTAAAAAAAGCCCTCACCCTCATCCCTAAAGGTATTAGGCAAGTATTCAAGAATATCCAGTACATATCTCGAGCCCTTTAAAAATGTTAAAGAACAAATATATTTAAAAAGACATCCATAACATATCCTAGAAGTATCTTACAAGGACCAACTACTGATAGCAATCATATAACATTTACATAGCATGATATATTATATGACAATGTTTTAAAAGATTTAAGTGGCGAAGGGAGGGCAGGCAGCACCTAGGGGCCAAGTAGCTGTCCAAGTATCAAGGCAGCCCAAAAATAATTAATTATAAAAAATAAATATCAGGAGAAATGTTTAAAAAAAATCAAAACCAAGTAGAAGAAACATATCATATAAGATGTGGGAAGTACCATCTTGGCAACAATGATAAGAGTGTATAAATTGACATTATCCTCCATAGACATACTTGATGCAAAATGTTGAGGTGTGTGCCTAATTAGGCTGTCTAGGAAGTTAAATCTGGTCCACTAGGAAGCAAAGGCAGCTATCTTGTTATGCAGATTAAACTGTATTTTCATAGTTTCACATGGATGAAATAATAGAATGGATTAGCAGATCAACATAAAAAAAACAAACCATGCTTAGTGATATGTCATGCCTTGGACAGTCCATACAGGTCATATTTGAGTGCTAGGTTATCTACTCAACCACTAACTTTTAGTGTTCGAGACTAGAGAGTCAGTATGCTAGCCTATATGAAATTGTATACATTAAAGTATAGAATTCCTGCCTGTTCACATTCTTTCATTCGTTTTTACTAGTGTTTGACACTTGATGCATGTGAGATGAAACATGGATGGCTTTGATCTTATCGTTCTTGTAACTTGATAATATGCACTCCCATTTTGCTTGGTGCACTTACCATGTTTTTGGACCTTAAAAGAGCAAGGACTGAGCCAATAGCATTGTATTTACCTATTAAAAGGAGCAGTTATAGGCAAAATACCCATTAGAAAATTAAATCTGACCTCATTCTTTTAATTAAAGCTAACATTATTCTTTTTTTGTTGTGTGGGAGTTATTCTTGCTTGTCTGAAAGCTAACATTAATAAGTGTTTCTAGCTTTTGTAGCTCTAAAATATCATTTACGAAAAAACTAGAAAGAACCTGGAAATTAGTAGTGATAAAATAGATACAAATTAGCCTCCATTAGTTGGCCATCTAAACCTTTGTTTTTCTATCTATGCCTTACAAATGGAACTTCCAAATGATTGGTGCTTACCACGATAATGAAAATCTAGTAATATAAATTTGTTTATTCTCGTCACAACTAGCCTGTCTTTTGTAACATTCCCCATATATTGTGCATGACTTCCTGCCTTGTGGAACTTTTTGGTTGCTTTGTTATGATCTCTTTTTTCCCTTATAAATGTAACTATAAGCCTAACAATGAAGCCTTGTCCTAGCTATTTGACGTTAGCTTTATCAGTACTTGTTACCCATCATTCTCATCAATTTATGGCCATCTTTTTCCCCCTTGCAGGACGAAATTTGCAAATCTATATTTGAAAATGGTGGCATTGATGCAACTCTCAAGTGTATAGATAACAGCAGTGAACATAACGACAAGATTATAGCTAGAACATGTTGTTCTTTGTTGTCTAAGGTCAGATGCCCTTGCTCCATAATTAATTCCACTTATTAATGTGGATTGCATCTTCTAATATGCAACGATACTAACTTATAATGAATTTTTTCTGTTTGAAGCTGGCTGGAAGTGATGCAAACAAGAATGCTATTGTTCAGAAGGGTGGTCTGGATAGATTAATGAAACTATCTTCCAGATTTTCTCAAGATCCATCAGTTCTACAAGAGGTACTCTTTTAGTATTACGTCTATTGAAAATTGATCAATTTAAGTAGTTCTTAACCATGTAATTTCTATAGATCATGCTCCCTGTCCTTGATCTAATGATGGAATTCTTAATATGCAGGTTATGTCTATTGTAACTGTGCTTTCACTAAGATCCCCAGAGAATGCAGCTCGTGCGATAGAAGCTGGAGCTGGAGATTTAGCTATCCAAGCAATGAAGAAGTTTCCTGATTCATATCAAATGCAAAGACAATCTTGTCTTATGATTCGCAATCTTGTGGTTAGGAATCCAGAAAACAGGTATGCTTTCATTTTTTGAGAAAAGTTAATGCCACATGTGACCAACAAATTTTGAATAAATTTGTATCCCATCATGAGCACAACACCTTATTCAGCTGAACTAATTAGTTATTTTTTGGATTGGAGTTTTCTAACTTGAGCAATTAGATGTTCCTAGTACCTGTTTAGAAGTTCATGTTGGGGTCAATACTAAATCCAGTAGTGTGGGTAAAGAAATGTGGACACTCCAAACAAGGGATACCAAATGCTGGAGATGTTCATTGAAAAGACTTAATATTATCCTTTAGCTATCACGTCCTCCAAGGATGCCAAGTTTCTTTTGGCTAATTAGAGGAATGATTGCAACTTTGTAAGGGTCGTACCCAAGGTCCGCCATACCGATACCGGTCGGCGTACCGGTGGCGGCCCGGACCGGTACGAAATCGGTCCCATACCGGTCCGTACCGGTTCCGTACCGGTTCTTCAACAGTAAACTACTGGTACCGGATTCCACGCTGATTTGGTACCGGTCCCAAGCTGGAACGGCCCGTACCGGCCGGTACGGATCAGTACGACTGACCATGGTCGTACCAATCCTTGTATGAATGCTACTCAGATTTGAAAAGGAAATGACCTATATTTTTTTCAAAAAAAATTCTTAAAAAAATGGGCCCTTCAAAATTAGGTGAGCAAATTCTTTATTATCGGGTGAATTGCTTTCTGTAGCTTTCCTTGGAATGAAGCATCAACAATATGAAATTTACACATCAAAGAACGGGCTTCGACTCTACAGAAGATCATTTATTAGGTGACAGAGTCCTAGTGGGTTATGAAACCTTCACACTGAATGGGAGTGATGGGCGTAATGCATGGTCTGCCGTACCGGCTAGTACGGGCCGATACGTACCGGTCCGGCCTAGGATTGGTACCGGATCAGCGTGGAATCCGGTACCAGTAGTTTACTGTTGAAGAACCGGTTCGGACCGGTACGGGACCGGGACCGGTTTGGGACCGGTCCGGGCCGCCACCGGTACGCCGACCGGTACCGGTACGGCGGACCTTGGCATAATATTTGTTGGACCTATAATAAGCACTTCATTACTAAAGAGAAAATTAGGTTGATTAGTTTTGTTTCATTTGATAATTTTAATTCCACCATTTTATGGTAGTTGCTTTTTGCCTTAGGTCATGCAAAAGCCTCTTCTCTGCACTTTTAAGATAATTTTACTGTTTTGGGCATCTATAGGACCCTTCTCCTTGGTAATGGCATTGAGAAGCTCATAAGGAAGGCCAAGGGAAGCCACGAGATTTGCAAGGATGCTGCAACTGCTGCACTGAGGGATCTGGGTCTGAATGACTACAATGCATAACCTGCATCCGTTAGCATGTCAGATTACAATGTTTTTTCTCCTTTTGCCCTTTACTCAAGTATGCCATACTGGAACTGGTGGGTTCATTCTTATGAACAATGCATCTTAAGTTCTTTAGATCAATTGGCTGCATTCTGGTATCATACCTTTTCATATTAACAGAGCATAATATTTCCTTGGTACTTTCTTAAGAAAAAGAGTGGTTTTTGTAAACTGTAAGAACACCATTTGAAGGGCAGTCAGATTTGGGGGAAATTGAAACAACATTGTTTTCACTACTTGATTTAGTTTTGAGGAGATTTGCCATCCAATTTATGTATCGCAAAAGCCAATAACCATTAGCTCGGTTGGCACCTCTTCCCGGAGGGCTTCCCCTTGGAGCAGATCCAGCATTATATTGCTCAAAAACTTAAAAAAAAAAAAAAATGCAAACTATCCTAAAAATGATTGATGATATTTGGCAGTTACATTATATGTTTTATTAAAACTTGGTGGTTTAGGTTCCATTAAAAGGTTGATTATGTTTTCTGGTTTCACATGGACCGATTGATTCTCTACAAGTGATCTGCACTTCTGATTACATAAGAACAAAACAAACATAATTAATGGCAGAAGATAGACATTGTATTATGTTGAATGACAGTGTTGCTTGGTGATAAGTTTATACATTGTCTTTTATCTATGTTTTTGAATTTTTTGCAAACTGATTTTTCTTTGAGAAAAACAATTAGAGAGCCACGAAACTGTATCTTGCTGGTTCCTTGCATTACTGACAACAGTTGGGACATCATTGACAGCAGTTATACAAGTCACTATTTTCTTTTTATTCATCTTGGGGAAACAATTGACATTCCTATTGCATTTACTTATTCTCTTATAGTTCTGCACGTTATATTTATATAATATTATATTATAATGTTGAATTATATATAGCTATGATACTTTAGACTATGAGCTATTGTAATGTTATACAATAATTATACAATTAAACTTATACTAATATTATATATTGTCAATACACAATATCATATATAATATAATACTTTTATACTTGCATTATATACAATAATACGATATATTACGATTACTGCATTATATTATATATTCAATAGTATTATATGATAAATAATTATTTAATAATAAAATAATATTATTTATTATAGATGTTTAAAGAGGAGAGAAATGGTCATGATAACAAGTGGTGTCCATGTTCTTTCTGAAAGATGTTTTCTCAATATATATACCCAAGCAAATAACATGTAACTAATAGGCCTTTTCTGAGGAGGGGTCCACAATAAGATATAATTATTTTGCTTTTTATTTTTTTCAAAGAAAGGATGGGACACTTATCTATCTATATTATAATTATCCAAGCCTAAATATTTGAAGATGCATCACTCAACGCTCGCTAAGAACCTCTGTTTGCTGCACGGCCCAGTTTGCAAGTCGTCAAGCACATTTGCATCAACCTTTACCATAATGAAACAAAGTTTACAGCAAAAGGTCAAACTCTGACAGTCAATTACTTACTACGAAAGCTACCCATAAACAATTAACTTAGAGCTAAGAACACATACTTAGAAAGCTGACCTGCAACCTATCCCAAGCTTTCACCAACATTGCCGCCACTGAAGCCATGGCTAACCATTATAATAATTTCGGTGGCCAAAATTTGCCTCCCGAAATAGTATTTCAGACCTTCACTATCAAAATTAAAACTTTTTATGGCTGTTATTAAATAACAACATTGTAACGAAAAAATAACAGGCCATGATAAGAAAGTAGTGTTATTCCATTCACTAATTATTGAATAAAATATTATTTTTAATATTATATAATCTATTTTGGATAGAAATTTGATGTAGAAAAACATGAAATTTGAAAAAGAAAAGTACTTAATTTAGAGAGAGACGAGTGAAATAAAAGCTACCATTGGCATTCCAACAATCTGTTATAATACTAAATAATATATTATAATGGTGGTTATTTTTTCTATATATAGGATAACAGTATATCATTATCAATAGGATAGAGTTCATAAGAATATGTAATTTTTTATTTCTAGACATTTCAGTATATAGATCATTATCAATAGGATGAATTTGCATATCCTACTACTAATTTTGAGATTAAAACTAGATACTTTCTGCTCTCCAAAGGAGCATAATCCATCTCATTTCTTGGAGCAGCTTCCCAGTTGCTCTTACTAGCAAATGATAGGAATACGCCATGCATGTAAGGCTATCTAATGTAATATATGGGTATTTCTATTATTTCCCGGTAGGAGCAACTTGAAAAATTGCTTTGGTAGGACAATTATAACTGCTGTCATATACATACAAAGATGCATATATACAATTATACATACATGCATATAGACAACATACATATATACATACATATACATATAATATTATATATATACACACACACATATACATATAATATTATATATATACACACATATCCATATAATATTATATATATATATATACACACATATCCATATAATATTATATATATATAGAAAGAGAGGGATTGAATTCTAAATTGGGGATCGGTTCAGCAGCCTCTTGAATTATTGGATTCGCGAGCATCTTCAAGATTCTAAAAGCTTTTTTAGTTTCTTCAAGTCACTGCAGAAGTGAAAATACAGAAGAAACGAAAGAAAGCGCAACATCCTAAAGCCCCATATGCCTCCTAATATGAGCATGAGCACTCTCTTCGTTCTCCCTCTCTGGCTCCCATTCTCCCCTTCCCTCTCCCATTCTCTCTTTTCTTGCCTTCTGATGTTCCCATCCTCTTCCCTTCCCACTCTTCTCCCATCTCTTCCACTCTTCACCTTACCTCTCCCTTCCCTTTTTACTTTCTCTTTACATCACCATTTCTCTCTCGTCTCTCTCCTCCTTCCATCCCCACCTCTCTCTCTCTCTCTCTCTCTCTCTCTCTCTCTCTCTCTCTCCACTCCTAATGTCCATGTCGACCC
>JAOXJJ010001204.1:0-22884 GCA_025769935.1 Phoenix roebelenii
GAGGGAGTGGGGCTTTCTACATGCAATGTTATAACAACCTCAAATGGACACAAAGCTACATCAGGTCCATGTCCAAATTGTATCCATCTAAATTAATTTTAAATGCAATATGTGCACCCTTTCAGGTCAACTATTTGTTCCCCGGATAATCTCACTGAATTATATGCAAAGAGAATGAATTAAAGCAGGCACCGATCATGAAGGTACTGGATATGAAGCCGAAGGTTCCGGGCACTACCAAGTATAATGGGAGTAAACAGCATATAATAGATAAACCTGCTCATACCTGCTTTGATCCTTAATGGCATGACCAACAGAGCTGGGAGAACTCTTTGGTCGTTTATTGCTGCGATTGGAATCAATCTTTTCTGGCCTAGCTCTGTCAACGTCGCCGTGTGACTCTTTTGCACTTTGAGGCTTCAAGTTACCATAAGCGTCATTTTCATCAAATGACCTCCTCCTTTCCCTCGAATCCTTATATTTGGTGCTGTGATCCTCAAAATAAGAACCACCATGATCACTATCCTGAGGCTTACTTCTCTTATAACGACTCTCTGAAATCCTATTTTCATCCCTGTGACGCTTACTGTCAGATCTGTTGCTAGTATGATCCCTTGAGGAAAGCTCTTCTCGGTGTCTGTCATCTCGATGCCTTTGATCTCTGTCAAGATCTTCCCGATGTTTATCTCTATACTTTCCATCTTTATGCCTTTCATCCCTGTGCCTTTCATTTCTATTGCTTTCATTTCTCGGGCAATCATCTCTTGAAGATAATCGCCTATCATCACTATCCCTGCCATCACTCTGCCATTTATCTCTATCAGCAGAGCCATCTCCCCCCCTCATTGGTTTCTCAAGCTCCTTCTCGAACTCAACATTGTGCAATTCATCTCGTATTTGCCATTCTATAAACCCAAAAACAAATGAAATATATAATTAAAAATAATGCTTGATCATTATTGTCAAAAATATTCTTAATAAATAATGTTGATGGACTACATTATACATATCAAGAAAATTTCTAGTACATCTCCTCCCTTCTGTAATTTAACGGGTACACAAGAAAAACATAGTGCCTAACTGTCTAGGCAAAAGAGACTAATTAAACATAGCAAGCACTGATAAAAAAGAAATTAGATGCATTAAAAAAGAGTACATTATGCTTTATTATGAACCAAAGAGAAAAATGTCGCACAACATTTTATGTCCAACAGAGAAGGATAAATCGTCAAAGTGGGATGTTTGAAATCATGATTGGGGATCGATGATTACTCTGAGAACTTATTTTACAGAAATCCCCTCATAAACTTTCCCCAATATAACAAGGTCAAGAGAAGCACATATCAACTAATCTTTTAATAAATGCATATATTAACCAGACACCCATTTCACAAATCACAACAAAATAAAATACATGTTCCAAGTGTGTAACTTGATCATCACAATCAATGCTTCATTTGATACTGTTAATACTTCCAAGATCTCAAGCAAGTAGAAGATAAATGGGCACTGTAACAAATGTTTCATGAATACATATTGCACCTGCTGTTGGCTTGCACAAAAAAATCCTGAACAGATGCCTGATAGGTTGTGATTATACATGCTAACCTCTGAAAGGAATTCCTATGATTAGAAAGGCTAGCACCAGACAAGCTTGCCATCTCCCCTTATGGGCCCCATAAGGATCTCCCTACTATGGACCCCATAAGGTTAGTGGCCTCTCCACAACCTTGTCAAATTGGCTTGCAGATGATGTTCTCATCTTTTAAAACCCTGAGCTTACTGTCAATATGCTGCGAGGTCTCTA
This sequence comes from Phoenix roebelenii, assembly GCA_025769935.1. NCBI lineage: Eukaryota > Viridiplantae > Streptophyta > Magnoliopsida > Arecales > Arecaceae > Phoenix > Phoenix roebelenii. Next base: position 1,808 of record JAOXJJ010001204.1, read on the forward strand.
GACTTGACAACAGACATTGCTAAATTAAGAGGAAGCATACTCAAAATCTATCTAGGTTGATGGATTGTTTAGAGTTTTCCCTCGAAACTGTTAATTTCTCATTAGCTATTCATACCCAATAACTAATAGGATACAGAGTAAATATGATCCTTTGAAGAATCGAACCCTCTTCCTCTAGCAATATTCAACACAACATAAAACATATAATCATTTTTTCATGGGAGAGTACCATATTAAACTCAAAAATGACCATTTTTATATGTTACAGAAACTATTAGTGGTGTATGCTGCCATAGTAACAAAGTTTTTTTAGTTATATAAATCAACAGCATAATAGAGGCCAGGTGTAAGTATCACTTTAACGTGCATGTTTGAGTTACTACAAGTTATCTGGGGTCCTCACATATTCGAGCATAAAACAGATTTAAAACCCTATCAACATCATTGCCAGGCCTCCACCACTTCCTTGGTGATGCAACTCTAGATACCTCCCAAGTTCAATTACATGTGATGAAATTACACATAATGAATAGCACAAGTATTGCTTCACCAAAGTTGACATTTGATTTCATAATTTATATTCAAATATGCTAATACCCGACCTCATATACTTTTTCATCATGACCTCCATTATCAAGACTCATATATCTGGACTTCAGCATAACAAGTAAACATAAATTCCATCCAGAGCTTTTGCCTAACAAATATACTGATAATAGGGAAAGTGAATTAAACGGTACGACTTAATAAAAGGAATTGCAGAGGAGAATCACATTCAGTGTCTTCTTCTGACAGCTTCAAAAGGCATGGTTAACTCTTCGTATTTCAGCTCAAAGTGATTCTAGCAAAATATACCTATCAGAGAAAATATACAATATTATGTTACAAATAATTAAATTATTTAGTGACCTGCTTAAAGCCTAAAACAACTTTTAGGTTCGGTGTTTTCTATACTCTGTCACTCAACTAGCTCATAAATTAAATAATGGCAATTCCGAAACATTCAACAGAAAAACCATCTTTCAAGGCCATCAATCTATCAAAACCCAACTTCTGTAAACCTGATGAAAATTTTTCTTTTCCTAATATAATTGACTTCAGAGGACCAAATCATAAAAACAAGACATCAGCAGAATCACTCTCCTTGAAAGTGGTACCCAACACGCAGACTGAAAGATTGAAAATGATCTAGAGAAAATACCTTAATTTGAGCATGAAAGCTTAGCCCATGTATATGCAGTGGAAGACATGCATGCCCCCCAGGAAAAAAGTTCCCTCCCAAATTTTAATGATCAAACTTGAGTTCAATATATTATCAAGTTCATCGGATCCAAATATCCAATATTTATCATCTTGGAACAAATCCAGAAAAGGGTGAGGAAGCCTATCAAATTCCATGCCCTTAATCCAGATATCAAAACAAATTTGAAATCAAAATCTAAATTCAATACAGAAGGATCTCAAATCTGACCTACTGGGGGAGCTATTCATAAGAACCATAATCTACAGTCTAGTCCATGACGGAAACTGAACATATCAAAACACATCAATGAGACCTTCTGGCAACCATATTTTAGCCCAACCCTGAACCTCCAATCTTAGTTTCAAAGAGTTTATATTATTTATAAGTTATTAGGAAAAAGTGTCTAAAGAATAGAGTTTGGTTTGAACAGATCTAGAAAAATCTCGCATAAGATGTCAAAAGCTAGCAAGTATATATTTGACTGAAACCCAAAAAATGAAATCCTTGCTGTAACCAACGGAGAAAAATGGTGGCAGGAAAATATTGGCCAGCAATACGGCACTGTGGAAAAGGTTAATTTTTAGCTATTCGCAAGCTCAAGCTATATTTTACTGTTATTCTTGCTTTAGAAAAACCTAACGACCTACCATAAATAATGGAAAGAAAATATACCTATCTGAGAGTTCAGTAGTTTTAGCCTCCAAAACACTTGAATTCAAAGCTAAGACTGTCAAACAACAAGTATAGATCTCACTGTGATCATTCCAATGCATTTTAGGTCTCAACATCTGATGTATGTGCACACCTAATCTCAGTACAACAATCTAAGGGACATCCATATACTCACTACATCAATTAGTGGTGTGTTTTATATGCCTCTTTAGCTATTTCTCTTACAATATGCCAAAACAGGAAAATGAACAAACTGTTAAACCCTTTTCATAACTTAACTGATCTGCAAAAGACAATTCTCTAGTTTGAATTTCCACAGAAACAGGCAAAAGACTGGAGATGGAAAATAGTAACTGAAACCTGGTTACTGGTTCAAGTTGATCTTGGGATTTTAAAAGAGATGATTCAGATGAGAGGCAGATATTCAACTAAGGGAGAATTTCAAACATAAAAATGAAATGAATTAACATGTCAGACTTCATTACTAACTGAACCATTTTACCAACAACTGCCTTCAACCTAATGCCAAACAACCACATCTTTTTCATGTAAATTTGAACTGGAAATAGCAGTGTTATGAACCCTTTAAAGTATTGCAGCATCAAATGCCTTTGAAATGTAATATTTTTTTTTATAAGGCAGCAATAACATTGACAGCTTCAAATGGATCAGAATGCTGATCAATTAAAGTGATAAAGGAAAAACTAAGAAATACAGGGCTAAGAGGAAATCAAAGGAACAGCAAAAATATTCATTACTTTTAAATTACAGTGAATTGGTTAAGATGGTGTAAGCTAATGCAACAAAGAATTGGAAGACTAAAGTAAGGAGCAACCTGCATGTTTGCTAAAAAAAATTAGTAAATATAAAAAGGGAACCAGCTAGATTTTTTCTCACTTCAATTCAAAATTGTGCAAATTGAAGAAATTATGCCATGAGAGGAACCACAGTTTTAAGTCATCTACATCCTCTGGGAGACAAGGGTTTAGAAGCTATAATGGAGGATCTCCAAATTATTCAAATTGGGTGAGATCCATTAGTGATTATATCTCATATGGGAGTTTAGCATCTCTATTAGCGTATTCATGGTTTTAACTGAAAGATCTGTAGTGCCTATTTATGCATCTGAAAATCATAACAAGATTTAGTAACTCATATACAGACATGACTTGCACGGTTGGACAGTTTCAAATATTTTGGTCATTGGATACCAAGAAGGCATATGCAAGTGCAACCACCACTAATAGCTACCTTCCCTGTACCAAACTAATATAGTATGTGCTTGCTACCTATGATGGCAGTGGTGGTCAGTGCTTACCACAATGTTGTCGAGTATATGGAGTACATGAGATCGTACCACTAGTGAAACTAACAGTATATATTATTCTCAAGGCTGCAACAGAACATGGAAATCATCTAAATTGTTTCCTATTTGTTTAATTCTTTCTATCATCAGTTACCTAACTATGCAATTTGTATGTACTATGTCGAACAGCAATTGACAATGATGCCAAGGATGAATATCAATGCTAGATTTCTGTGAAGTAATTGATGGCCGCATTATTTCTTCAAGACACCTATGAAATAATATAAAGCAATTAAATATTGGTCTGTTTCAACAAATAAACCTTAAAACACCAGCTACAAGCTGTTTGACAGCTTTGTGTACCATTTTGTGTTGGCACATGCCCAGAATCAGCATGGTTCAACATAGCACACATACCACCATGATCCCTAGATGGCACATGCATGATACACAGGGCTTCAATACTCAAAACCAGTAAGATACAGACAAGAATTTAACTAGCTCATATTAACAAATGATGCAGCATAGCTCAGAAGGTGTTCACAAGATTGACCTTGATTGTCGGGACAATGAAAGTTATTAGTGGGCATGCTTTTCACATCTTCTGATAGCATGTTATCTAGGCATCCCTGCTGTCTAGAGTTCTTTCTAGAAGTTCTGTTGCACTTTTCAATAAAAATAAATTGTTGGTTTTATATACTATTTTTGTTCCGATCTGAGCCTCCACCATCCTTCTTTTTATCAAATCAATTGTATATCTCCATAGACATTTAAAACGAAAAAAAAAAGAAATCAGTCAATCAGTTTCACATTTTATCTCTGAAATCTAAACTGCAAGAATATGCATCTTCAATTATAAACTTATAGCAAAAGTCTATATCAAAACACCATGCAGTCAAAGGACAATCCTAGCTTATTTGATAGGGGGATCTTTTACCCCAAAAAGAACCAAGTAACTAGAGAAAAAAAGAAAGAATAACTTGCATGATAACATAACTAAATCAATATAACAAATCCCTTGCCATCAAAATAACAAAAAATACATTTGATTGCTCTACTTTATGGTTATTTTAACAAAGTTCTGTGTCTATCCCTCCTCATTCCAACAATGAGGGCTTGATTTGTGCCACAGTTATCACCACTGGCCTAGCCAAATTGAACTAAAAGCTAACACATTCAATGAGGCTACTGTACTAACCAATAGCATTTTGCTCCATCTTGGCAAGAATCACCACTTGACACTCAACCAGTTGCCGAAGCCAATATTATAACTAAAAATGACACACACTATTTTTTTACCTCCAGAACGGTACAGCAGATCCAAGGATCTGATTTACAGAAAGGTAGATAATTTTTTCTTTACACTGAAACATGGAAAACACAAAATAGAGTGTAGCATTTATTTGACTGAGACTGCAATAATGAAAGAAATATATTTACATCAAATCCACTATTTTTTTTAAAAAAAAGTAGCTAAGCTCTTAACACAACTTATGAATTGAAACAAAGACTGTTTTTTTTTAAATGTTCCATGGAGACCAATATAATCTAGATCCTTACCTAATTTGGATAGCGTAATATGTCTAAGTATTCTAAAATGAAAGATCTAATTACAATTAAAGTAATGCGGAGATCATCATTTCACAGAAAAATGCGTTAAAGAAGACTCATCTAAGATTATTTTCCTGAATGGTCGACTTATGAGCTCTCAGCTTTATCCTTAAGCAACCAAATTGACTTCTTAAGACTTCAATAAATACTCTAGCTCCATCTAATAATCTAACTACCTTAAATATTATTAACTGACTTCTCCATCACCTGTCCACCAGACTCGTCAAATCCCCTATTCTGTTGGAATAATATGTTCATAATGAGAAATTTTATCATGCTTACAGAAAATATGTATCTTATGATTGTTTTGCTTCAGACGGTTCTATAAAATATCAAAAAGAATTAAGAATTTTCACAGAAAATAAAAGAAGAGAACTGTCATCAGCAGTAGAGGATTCTAACAGATCATGAAATTCCAAAAGTAGAAGATTTATTCCCTTGCTTCGCCTCCCTCCCTCCTAGTAATGTAGCTAGTGCATGCAGTCCAAGGAAGGGACAAACACAGTTTAGAAGGCAAAAAAAAAAAAAAACTGATAGCAATATTCATCAAACAGAATTTGGAGTCATTGTCATCTTTCTTGTTTCAACTTCAAATTCAAATAAGTAGGATACAAGTTTGTAAACAAGACAACAATGCCCTCAAAATATAGAATGTCAAAATCATAGAAAATTGTTAAATGAAATGTCAAGATTATAATAAAATTAAAAATCATGATAATAAATAGCCAATAACCTTTAAGACTGCCAATTCACCTGCAACAACCAAAACATGTATAGGAACTATAATGCAACCAAGGGTACAGAAGTATTTTAATCATAAATAAGTAACTAGTCATTTCTGCCAAAGAAAATAGTCACTCTCAAAAGGTTACTGCAATGATTCTGATCATCCATGAGCTCGCAATACTGGGGCTTCAACTTCTTCAAAGGTTTAGGGAGGTTAGCTGACTGTTAAAAAACTACTCTATTCATTGGTTTAGATGACGCTCCTGTTGTCAATAACCTAAAAATGTTTGTCAGTTGACCCGGGTGAGGGTGAGAAAGTTGGACATATTCTGACTGACCCATCATATGTGCATCTTATAAAATTGGTACGGACATCTAATCAGTATCAATCGAAATAAAAAAAAATGATATAAATACTTCCCCTAATGGTGTAGCGAATGCGGTGAATTAAATAGATAAACAGCTTGACATCAGAACAAAGTATGTTAGGTGGCAAATGTGGTGAATTAAACAGATAAACAGCTTGACATCAGAACAAAGTATGTTAGTGAATCACCACCTAGTAGCACACTTTTTATTACTCCACCAACAAGACCCTTTAAATTCTTATTGCATAACCCATTTCATCAACCTTCATAAAAACACCTCCAACCCCTTCTATCTTTTGACTAAATTAAAGATATCATGTTGCTAAGAGACTCAAAACATGATTACTTCAATTTGGAAAAGTCAGTTTGGCCACATCCTTTGATGTTCTAAAACAGCATGCATTAAAAAAAAGTAGGCGATGTCGTTCTGAAACATGGAAAATTGAGAGAGAGAGGGAGAGAGAGATTCAAAGAAGATCGATAAAGTTCAGTCCATGGAAAGCATTGTACCCATACCTTTTGCCTGTTCCCAAGAAAAAAGCCAAGGCCTTCAATGCAGAAGTAAGAAGAAATAGAGCGTTCATGTCAAGCCTTAAAAAGATATCATATAGAAGAGAAACTACTGAATTTGCCTTTCTAGAGTGCCATTAAGATTTCCACAATTATTGCAAACAATAGGAGTTTAAGAAAGGGAGAAAGCAGTCATCCCTACATTTTACCCTTTGTATTCCCTCTTATTAGGGTTTGACCTGAAATCTAATGCTTGGCTACGTGAAGTTCCATATAAGATCCATTTGGCACTTTTCTTGATACCCTAGAAGAACTCATCTATGATTATTGATTAACCACTTAAAGACAGAAATTGAAAAAATGGCATCGGCCGACCCTCTATGGCATGGAATCGACACTCTATAGAATGGAATCAAGTCTTTGGTAACAAGTCCACTCACACAATTCCCTAGTTTTTAGGGGAGTGACTATAAATAACCCCACTCAAAAATTCAATCTAACTTAATCTTATGAGAGCAATATGTAATGATGGATACTGTCTATTATATGGTGTTAGAGCGAACTTCATGAGACCTACAAGATTTGAATATTCAAGCGAGCGAAAAATAACAAGAAGTTTCTTTATTTTTTGATGAAACATAACAATAACAGACAAAAAAGATAGACAGCTTGGATCTAGTCCACACGTAATAGCCACAAGAATGTAAAAAGACCTAACTAGCACTAAGGGCAGCCTTGCACCATCATCACAGATATAGCTAACAAGTAATGCATGACAGCCCAATGAGAATCACAAGCTTGTTTTCTATTATGCATCAGAATCAAAGCATTTGCTGCATACACTTTTCCTGCATATACTTTTTCAGTCACATGATTATACAAATATTTACAGTAGAAGAACGATATGGCAGCATCAAACTTATGAAATCTCCATAATGATTAGTCCCCAGATAATCAACATTGGGAATGAACAGTCAGGTGCCTACGTGCCACTCACCGCATTTGTATTAGTATGTTTTTTTCATAAACTTGTAAATTTCGATAACTGTGCTGGTTACAATTCTAATCGTAGTTTTAAGAGTATACAAAAGCAGCAATTTTCCAAATTTTTCAATTTCTATAATAACCTTACTTAGGGTTCACTTAAATCATACTAAACTTCTACACAAAAAGGTATAAACGTCGTTGGACTCCAAGAAGCAGGAGTCCGAGGGGGGGCTCTCTTTGACTCTACACATGATAAGAGTCCCTCGTCCTCCCAAATCCAAAATAATCATGATTTGTTGGTCGTAGCAAGATATGCCTCATAAGTCATAAACAATTTCATCAATATTTTGTGGAAGGCTTATTAATGCCTAGTCCATGATAAATTTTTTTATCCTGTATCTAAAAGCTAGAGCGATAACCACGTGCATCTAGACATGCATTTGGGCGTGCATTAATAGTAGTACTACCTGACTAAATTCAAAACCTATGTGATGCACAAAACAAACGTCAATGTCAATTCAGAAAGTACCGAACGATATTACACAACTTGTCGTATAGTTGTCATATAACAACCTAACAAACATATATTGTTGGAGAAAGTAATCATGAGAAAATCTGGAAAATAAAAGGCCAAAGTAACAGGTCATCTTACCAGTAAGTTCCCTATCCTTCTTCAGTGCTCTCTCCTCTTCAGAGAAGCCTGTTTTGGGCACTTGGTTCTGACTCCCAGCATCATTGGGCCTCTCATGCCTGGATCCATGGACCTTCTTATCCCTCTCCAATCCACGATCCCTCTCCTTCTCCTTTGCATCCTTGTACTGGCTGCTGCTTTCTCTATGGCTCAAATCACGGCTTAAATCCTTCTCTGATCCACGCTCCCTCCACTTCTCCTTTGCATCCTTGTATTGGCTGTTGCTTTCTCTATGACTCGAATCACGACTCAAATCGTTCTCCGACCGCCGCTTCGTCAACTCGACCTTACCGCTACCATCCTCATACCTTTCAGCATAACCTTCAGGCCTTCTGCTTGCCCTTTCCCTCGAAGCAACAGCAGAAAGCTTCGACTTTAAGGCCTTCTTCGACTCCGCAAGCCCAAAGTTCTCATCTATATGGCCCAGATCAGCCACGCGATCATCCTCTCTAGCGCCATTCAACCGATCACTCGCTGCAGAATCCTCTTCCCTATCTTTCCGCTTCCTCCCATGCTCCACAGACACATACCCCCCACCAGCACCAGTCTGATCCTTCCCCTGCGATGGCTGCGGCACAGAAGAGGACGTTCGCTTCTTAGATTCCAGATCCCTCGAAACCCTAGAACCATTGTCCCGCTCTTCAACCCTCTCCTTGGGGTCCCTCGAGTTCCTATCCTCCTCGGAGTCTGACCGCTCGCGGTACTTGTGCTCCCTGTGCGATCTATGGCGGGAACTCCGCGGCATGTTGCGCCAAACCTAAAAAGCCTAACTCCAAAATCCGGGTCGAAAATCCAAAACGCGAACAAAAACCTCAACACCCCGCCCAAACCTCTTCAAGAAGCAATCTTTCCGGATGGCTCCGCCGCAAAACCGAACGAAATTTTGCGGTACTTGCCGGAATCTGGCACCGCCGCAGAAAAAAAAAGGCTCGCCTTGGGATCAGATACAGAAGAAAAGATCGAAAAAGCGGACCAGTATCTCTCCAAACGGCGGAAGGAGATCGGAATCAAAGAAGAGAGGGGAAGAGACAAGGGCGATGGGAGGAAGAGAACGGAGACAGAAATCGCGAGGGGATATTCCTTCTCCTTCAGAACGCCAAAAGGAGGAACACCCCTGAGAATTTCCGTTCTCGAGATAAAATTTAGACTCCAGCCGCGTCCGTGGGAAGCCGCGGATAGCTTAGAACTCCTATGGACGAAAACATCCTTGATCCTTTTATGGTATTCCTGGGAGGTCCAGGGGGTTTTGCCTTTCAGTTGGGATTGCTGATTTGCTTCACCCGTCGGGACAAGGGTAGGATGGTAATTGGATTGAGGCTCGGATGTCGGCGGTACGCTGTCTCGCGGTTGCCATGGAAGTCCGTACGGACAGGGAGACGAGGGCCGGGCTCTTCGTTGGATAATCCGCAGGGACAACGTTGCTAAGTTGCACCGCGGTTAGGGATCGGTGCTGCTGAGGTTTTTTACGCAAAATAAAAGAGAAAAGGACCGGGAATGCTTTGATTCTTGCAAGGAAACATAGCCATTACAGTCTTTTTCCTGACTTTAGTTCTGGTGCTAATTATCTGCTCCCTCTTTCTTGTGCAGTCACTTATTGTTTTCTGCAGACCTATCAAATTTGCAGTAATGTTCGCCTTTGGAAACATGTTGGTAATAGGAAGGTGGGCTTTTAGGGTTGAACAAAATGAATCTATACTTGATTTCTGTTATTGATAGTGATCATCTTCTTGTAAACATTGTAAATGTTTTTCCTTGCAATGAGGACTTCAATGTTCAATGTTAACAACACTGTTTGATTTCTAGGAACTCTTATTCTGTTTTTCCAAAATACTAATTTGCTGCTGTTTTTCCATTTGTTTTTAAGTTCTGCTCTTTCTTCTGCTTTCGGTCTTCCTCCTTTGATCATTGTTCGGTTTTCTGGAAATCCTGCATGGTAAGTTGAGCCTTTACATGGCAACATGGCCTTCCTGATTGGACCAGGATCGCGAGTAAGAATGATACTTGATCCAAGTAATTTACATTGGATGCGTCATCGACCCTTGTTGTCGCCCTTTGGGCAAGTCTTATGCCATAAACTATCTATAATATTATGTATTTCTTCTCTATTTGTTCCTGCAAAATCATATGGACTTCAACTTGATGCTTCCTCTGTTATTGTTTTCATTACTTGCTCGCGTTGCGCAGATTCCTAACAAGGTGTTGGCACTGCTTGCAATTATAAGCGAAATTTGTGCTCTTACTTGGTAAATCTGCTTTTCCCATCATTGTTTCTGAAAATTACTCTAATAATCAATTTATTTGGCTGCTGTGTCATTGATCTTACAAAGAGAATACAAAAGAGATAGGGGAAAGGAATATCAGATACATAAGAAACTAGGCAAACAAAAGGTGCGCATGAAGCATTCCCTTAGCTATTGGAGACCGAGCATCATTGTTGATTTAGTGCATCAGACGAAGTATGTGAACATTTTAGTTCCTATTCCATATTATATCATCTACATTTTCCTCATCTTCTTTTTTCTTCTCCACCACGTATGGCTGCTATCTTATTTTTTCTGACAAATCTCAACCTATAATGTGATAATATATATCATGTATGATTGTAAGAAGTTTAAGAGGTTTGACAACTCGTCATCATTATCATCCTCCGGGGATCTGCCTATTCCTGGGCGTGAGCTCTCAGGAATTCATTTTGCCATGGAATTCCTGGGCATGGTTGTTCGAGCATGATCAATCTAGAACTCCTTCCTCAGCCACCTCGATCAAGAGCTCCAGGCAACTCATGGCCTCAGGTTCTGCTCTAAACCTAAATAACAAGTTTGTCACCCTGCATTTCTAGATTCGCTTTTATGCATATGCTCAGGGTCGCTTTTATGCATATGTAGTCATAGCCCTGCCCCTGCTTAATCCCCGTCATTTTGTTATTTCTCTGGATCTGCTCTTCTTTGTTTTTCTCTTTACCATTATCATAACTCAACACCAAGAGCAGAAGTTTGCTGTAATGCAACTATGCAAGAAAATCTCCTAGGGCTCGTTTGATTCGCGGGAAGCATTTTTTCTTTTAGAAATATGATTTTTGGAAAAAAGATTCCTAGGAATAGAATACCTAGGAATGTGCTTTTGGCATGTTTGGTTAAACATGAAAAAGTGACAAATTTTCAGAGTGCTTATGTTTGGTTGACCATCCACTTTCCTGGAAAAGTTATGCGTAATTCTTATTATACCCTTAATAAAAATTAAGTCTATAATACCTTTTTAATGCTGAAGGGTCTTTTTGGGAAAAAATAAAGATGGAGTGATTTTCGCCTCATGGGAAAGTAACTTTTCCATGAAATGTGGAAATCATATTCCTATGGGAATACAACTTTTCAATCTCTCTTCTTTGAAAACTTCAACGAAACAAGAGGCATCTCATTACTTTTCTATTAACCAAACTTTTCTTCCTTTTTCTTCCGCAAACCAAATGAGCTCCCTAGAGTTCTGATCCCCCTTGGTTCATTCAGCATTGGACTGGAGAGGGCCAGTTGATTAATCACGGCCATCCATGTATTGTGGGATGGCTATGATTACATGGGACCACATGGAACTGGAGAGGATCCAGACTTGCACTAGGCCATGGTTTCTCGCACATAGCATGCCGTCATGATTTTTTACTACACTGACACCAGATACGACTGTGTTAGCCATCCTGTTATTGTTTTTGTAATAAATTAAATGTTATAAATTAAATTGCAGTGGCCTCGCAATTTCCGTGTTGATTATGGTCACCACGAAGCAGTTGCCAAGTTTGGAAAAGACCCAAGATCTTATGAAGTCCTGACCAAGAGGTTTATAGGAGATTTAAATGGAAATGTTAAGGCACTGGAGGTGGTTCATGTGCATTGGGTTAAGGATGCTTGTGGGAAGTTCCAATTTGAGGAAATCAAGGGGTCAGAGGAAATAATTGAAGCTGATCTGGTGCTCTTAGCCATGGGATTTCTTGGTCCAGAATCAGTGAGTTCGGTTTCTCGAGTTTTTGATCCATGCAATTGAAAATATTTTGTATTTGCGCAAGCCCGCTCGCCCGCCCGCCTCGGCTAAAATCAGTTTCTATTTTAGATGCTGAAATCTTGGTTGTTGTCAACCACAATAGGGCAGCCTAGTGCACGGGGCTCTCGCCATTGCAGGATTTGCGCTGGTTGTTACTCACAATAGTCAGTAATTTATTTTATTATCCCTTCATCAACCTCCTTGCATTAATTTTAACTACGAGCAACAATCCTCATCCCACCTACTCATGCTCCGCTTGCGAGTGCTTATTTGCACTACGGAATTATTGTACATAATCATCCTTGCTCCTCCTTTGTTCCTTGTCTCGCCATTCATCATGTTCCACCAAGAAAACTATATAAAAATCTTGTTAATTAAGACCCTTTTTTTTGTCATTGTACTTTCCTCATTCTGACATCCATATTTTCTACGCTTCCTACATATTTGAACATAGAATTTAACTCCTTCCTTGAAGTACTCTGCCTCTACTTGGATTGCTGTTAGATCAGTAGACATCTGATACATACTTTTGCTGCACTGCAAGAATTTAGTAACTCCATTTGCTTACGTACATATACTTAAAGGTGAACTTAATTCGACCTCAAGGCTCATCGCGCAGCTGAGAGCAAAGGGTCGGCCAATCAAGTTCCCTTTACGATATCATTTTTTTTTCTGTGGACTAACTTATATTCAACCAATATAATCTCGCAGACTATTGCAGACCAGCTGGGTTTGGAGAGGGACAGCCGATCCAATTTCAGAGCAGAGTATGGGCATTTCTCTACTAATATTGATGGAGTCCTTGCAGCTGGAGACTGCCGACGTGGCCAATCAGTGGTTGTTTGGGCTATGGGTGGATAAATACTTGATGAAAGAAGACACCACCACAGCAAACACACGGTAGCCGGATAGAGAAAGGAGATGTCTGGTTTATACAATTGGGTAGGTTTGGAATCTGTTCAGGAATTTGCCTCAGCTTGATGTCTTCATTCTTTTGTTAATATTCTACATAGTTTTACGCTCCTTTTTTTGATGAGTTTTATAGGGCTGAATTGCTATATTTGGGCTTAATAAGCTAGTGGTAATAACGATAGTGATAACAATAACGATAATACCAACGGCTGCAACAATAATGTTTGAAATCATGAGCGAGAGTTTGCTTTGCGTACCTCTGTAATATTTGAAACTAATTAAAAATAGATGTACTTTTTCTGTAAATCTGAAGGCGCTACGATCTTGTTACGTGGCTGGATCAAGTAAAGAGATGAAGCCGTACTGTGTAACTGAGACGTGGCACGTGGCCTTCGAATTTGATTAGAATGCCCGACATGCCCTCAAAGGTGCTATAAATTACTTGAATCTCCTACAATTTAGTTTCTATTTAAAATTTTGAACGTGGCCCTCCAAGCGCCTACAAATAGAGGGGATGGGTCTCTGGCCGTCTCGTCACTGGCTTCTCCCCCGAGTTCCAGCGAGCTCACAGGAAAGAAAGGATCTGAGGAAAGGAGAAAGGCGAGAAGAAGAAGGAGGAGGCGAGGAGATGCAACCATCGAGGAAAAGAGAGAGGGGAGGCGGGGCGATCCAGAGATCGAAAAAGAGAGGGCGAACGATCTCGTCTTGCACCTCTCCTCATCCCAACTTCCTCACTTGCCGCTCCGGCTTCAACTGGTTCTCTCTCTCTCTCTCTCTCTCTCTCTCTCTCATCGTGGAGTTTCTCTAATAGAACTATAAAATTCCACTGAATCCATGCTTAGATTACTGATCTTGGTCATAGCAACTTGATTCTAGCGATCCGTGTAACAATCTGTGAATCGAGAAGTTTTAGTTTTAGATTCAAATTATACGTATAGAGCTATATCAGACCTGGAGCTCTAGAAATCTAATCGATTCAAGCCGTCTAAGCGTGTCTTTTTTGATCCGATTTGTCCCGTTGGGAAATCGAGATTAAATTTTCTCATATCGCGGATCGGCGCAGCTCCTGCTGCAAATGATCTGAAAAGCACGTACCGACGCCGATTAGAAGATATGGATCTAATGCAAAATTCCTGATGTTAGTTTTTCCTTCTTTCTTCATTTCAAAGCTTCCCCCTTACGTTTCTCGTTACACAAAAAGCCATCTATAGTCCGTTACAAACGAATCTGGGCCGTCCATGAGCCGCTTGATCTCCGTAGGCGGACAGCAGCCTTCGATTCATTCACCCAGTTAATACATGCCGTCTGATCTGTGCGGGTCGTAGTCCGTAACTGTATTTCCTCCCTCCATCCCAAACAGCGGGAACCCAAAAATTCAAATAATAATAATAATAATAAATCAACGACCCCATGTCTCTCTCGAACTTGCCCTCTCCCGTCTCCTTTTGGCGGCGAGTGAGCTGAAACCAAACGGACGTCCGCAGAATGCCGTCAGCTAACCGCAATTTTTTATTTTATCTATTTTTTTGGACGGAAGGATTTAATACTTTCTTCGATTAAATAAATAAGAAAAACGAATGAATTGATCTACTATTTTTCTCTTTTGTTCTACTTTGAGAAAAAAATAAAAGGTATGAGGCGGACATATGGACGGAGGTGGCCAAGTACTTGGACGGGAAGGATCTGGCGAGGCTGGGGATGACCAACCGGTGGTTCCACCGTCTGATCATGGAGGACAGCATCTGGAAGTACGCCTGCCTTCGCGACCTCCAGGTGCCTCCCCCTCGACACGTGTCCTTCACCTGGAAGCAGCTCTACAACTCCGCCTTTGGTACTCCGTACTCGTACGAATCTTTCCCATCTAACACCCATCCAGACCGTCCAACTGACGCGTGTCCGTTTGTGCGCAGACGGCAGCCACTCGTACTGCTTCCGTCAACAGGAGAAGCACATAGGTGAGCCGTAATTTAACGTCGGCTTGTGACCTGCGGTTGGTGTTTGACGTCGTTTTGACGGACATTAGATTGGATGAGGATCGGCGGTTTCGTCTTGGAAACGCCGTCTGTGCTGCTGACGGAGAAGCTGGTGCTGCCAGAGAAGCTGCCCAAGCCTGAAGGGAACCCGGAGCGGACCATCCAGACCTCCGGCACGTGCGTCTTAACTAACGTCAGAACCGGAATATGGCTCGCTGGTACCATATCCCCCGCCCTGCATCCTTTCTCATTTCAAGGACTGCGGATCCGGACCGTTTGATCTCCCGTTTTGCCCTCAGACGGACGACTATGATTCTATTAATCTCAATGGACGTTTCAGATCTGCAGCTCGTCCGATGCCCCGTCTGCAACCTCAACACCTGCGAAGGTATGGGACCGAGCCAAGAAACACACCCCCATCTTGCTTGCGTCCACGAAGGCACCCCCAGGCTTCACGGTGCGTCATCGCTCCCAAGCGACGACGGTCGGGCGGATACATATAACGCAAAAGATTGGACGGCCGGAAGAGGCTTAGATGATCGGACGGCCGAGATGATATGATTCTTCAGTCCAATCATTGTGATTTGATCCGCTCTCCTTTTTTTTATCTTTTTTTTTTTTTTTGGCATGCAGGAACGATGCAGGTATTGGACGCGAGGCACGTGGAGCTGTTCCTGGAGGAGGGGTACAGGAACGGGAGCTGGGAGTACGAGGACATCGGGATCCACCGGATCGAGAAGCCCTCCGACACGGCCACCGGGGGAATCTTCGAAATCAAATACCTCACCTCTCCCTGCACCGCCGGTAACCATCACTCTTATCTCTACCTCAGTCCTATCTTTTCTAATGGTCGCAATGGAAAACGAGCTGCTGCTGCTGCTGCTGCTGCTGGTGTTGGTGGTGTTATAGGGGTGTTGGATGTGAAGTCGTGGATCGGGCAGTCCAGCGACTGGCAGCCCAAGGCCAGGCTCTGCCTTCACGCTGTCGCCGTCAACACCAACCTCCAGCCAAACGAGGGTGAGCAAGTAACTCGCATGAAGCACAATAATACCCCTTCTTTTTGGTTCTAGTTTGTCTAAAAGAATGGGCTGCGTGCGCGTACGCAGGGCTTCAAGTGAAATTCCAGGCGATGAGGAGCAGAGGAGCTGATGGAGAAGTAGTTTCCATAAGAATCTCCCAGCAGCTCATTTAGCTTCTAGTGTCATTTTACAGATAACCGGCTTTCTTAGATGTATATAGGACTAATATTTTTAGATGGATGGGATCTCCGCCAAAACTAAAGAAATTCATTTGGCGGAAATTTTGGGGCGAAAGCAACTCCGTATTACTATAGTGCATTACACGATATGTGCGTTCCCATTTGCCTGTTGTTCGTGATCTTTTAGTGATATCATGCAGTAAATAGATGCAGCTGGCTGAGTAAAACAGAGAAAGTAAATAGAATTCTGGGCTCTCATTTTACTGGACAGAGTGACATAAGTTCTTGCTAATTGATCCGGCAAGTTCGAAATTATACCTTATACCAGGTGCACTATGTGGTCGTGCAACATGTCAATCACCTTGTTACTTTCATGTAGGCCTCATGAATCCTGCACTTATTTTGGTGATTGGCCTATAGAAAGAAGATGAGCTGATTGGCATTACGCATGCAGTATAGAGAATAATTTGCCATTTTAGAAGCAGCATTCAAGCTTCAGAAGATATTACACGAGCGTCGATAGGGCCCAAAGATCAGTAACATGGATACGCTCATATAAACCACTCACTAAGAGTTTCTAAGTAGGTTCATCTTCTGAGCATTTATTCGTTAATGTTTCGGTGATAAGAGCGCGTAACCTTTCATGTTCTTGTTTTAACCTTATACTACATTTGAAATTGAGTATAACTGCAAGTCCATGTCCACTGCCTTTGCCGCCCATCGTTCTCAAACCTAGCGACCCGCATGATACGAAATCCATTGACCTGGGCCCGCATGACATGAAAACCTTGCTATATTGGATTTATAATTTGTTTTGGGGTACGGTTTTGTCAAGTTTTATTACAAGGTTCTGTCGATCGTGGGATACTGTAAAAATATGATGGTCCCAATACACAATGAAAATGCCTAGTCATGAGAAGTAAAAAATAGGCGACACGAGTAACCATCTATATAAATCCATCTCAAATCCAAACAAAATGAAAACTTCCAAATTACCATAAATGTAGAACATATTAGATCAATCAAATGAATAGGCATTCATATACAAGCCCTAGAAGAGCTTATAGACTACGAGGCTTGCCCAATTGGTCCAGCCCGGAAGAATAGATACTAAAATTCAAGTGCTTTTCGGGTCTGAATACTCTATTGCAACACCCTCCTTCCTCCTTTAGTAACCCTTGCCCATGTATCTATACTAGAATGAAATGCAGAATGATAAAAAAATAAAATAAACTCAAAAAAACCCATCAAAAATATAGATGATAATGTAGAACGAGGAGTTCTCCCTCTCACTTTTTGGTCTCTGTACCTGGCATATCTTTATGTTCCTTCCAAGGAGTCAATCTAGACTTGAAGCTAAGCTTACATCATCATGCCGAATGTACCTCTAATTCAAGTAGAAGAACTATGATAACTGGTTTAGAGAAGTACAGGCAGTAGCAAATTATTCCAAAAGGACATTGTCAAATGTGGCATAAAGTTACAGTTCTGAGCAGCAGTTAGGAAACAACAATGCGTTAAACCTCCATATTCTGGAGTATTCATTTGATAAATGCCTTGGAACCATGTTTTGTTTCATACTTTCACAAGATTCAACCATCAACCTCCAGTAACATACAGAATCAGCATGTAATCTTATTTGTGATGCTAACAGACAGCATCCAGAGTCAAAAGCAGCCACCCAGCTGCCAAAAAAATAAAAGTCCCCATCAGAATAAGATATAGTCATTCAAAAAAAAAAAGAAGATCAGACTAATCATCTAAAAGAGCATATCAATTTTAATGTGCCCTAACTATGTGGCTATTCAGAGGTAAGTGTTATTTGCAAGGGATTGGGCCGTTCACAGAAGGCTGCATCTATTCAGTGCCACATAGGAAGCAGATAAGTGAAAGGTGTTTCATAGAGGACAATTCTAAATTTCAACTATTAGTATAATCCATACACTATGAGCATAGAAATTTTGAGCTTCCAGCCACTATAGAAGCATGTGTTTGCAACAGTATGTAGTCTAAATTACAAGATATAAGAAAGCTTTTGACCTTTGCATGAAGCACAAGGAACTACAAAGAAAAACGGATCATGAAGTGCCTTAAAAAGGAAAAAGAATCATGAAAGGAAATTAGCGTACCAATATGGCCTCAATTTCTTTCTCTGAGACTGGTGTACGCTTTGGTAAGAGTGAAGCCTTCCCACCTATGGCAGTGTTGCTGGGTGGGGCAGGAACATCTGATTTGAATCGGTAATTTGGAACCCCACCAGATGATGGGGGTGATTGTGGTTGGGACGCCACACCTATAAATGGAATACAATTGTGAATTTGTGATAATGTGGACAGAAAAGAAAGATTACAGAATAGTTAATTAACAAAAAATATAGCAACAAGATCTCGTGCATAATTTGTTGAAAATGAAAACAACTTTTCTTTGTACCCAAACAAACATGTTTTCTTATTCTATACATATAACAGAACTAAGAAGAGCATAAAAAAAGAGAAATGGAGACAGCTGGGCGGTCTAACAATTGTACAGTATCTATCTCTCAAGCCACAACTTCAGAAACTTTGGGATATATATCAACTTTGCAAATATGTTAATTATACATATAATTAACCAGCCCATTAATAATACACATAATATACACCAATCCACCATAACTGGTATCATGGCATATTATAAGTGATACAAGCCCATTAATTATACATATTATAAGTGAACCAATTTCAAGTTCTTAACTTGAAAGTTGAAACATGTAGAATAATGGTGACTGCAAAGAGATTTTTCAATTAAGCCAAATTATGTTCAGACTTGATATAAGCATCATCAAAGTCCTTAAGAAACCCTACCTTGTAAAAATACAATTCAACCCAATCGCTTAATATTCTCATGAAATACAAGATTAAAATTAACAAAAAGCAATATCTTGAATATTGCAGAGCATCTGCATTATTTTGTCATTAGGAAAATCTATCCTTATGAGAGGTCTTCAACAACACAAATCCAAATGGGGTCATGGTCCACTACCATATATTATGCTTCTATTTATTACCAAATCAAACATAGCAGATATATAAATATCTAATACAAATATATAAACATCTAATCATTTCCTCCATCAGAAGCCTGCCCAATCTGCACAAAAATGACTTTTCAACATTAGGGCAGGAACAGGCCTTTAAACACTCACAAGTTAATTATCAAAAATTTCAACAGTGTGATTTAATAAAGAAATTAATTCTAACTCATAAAGAAGATGCAAAATTATAGTGTGCGCAACTGCATGCGGGAACTAGTGAAAATGGTTATTTAGAAACTAAGTATATCTTTATATGCAGATAATTCAGAAAATTTGTCAACCATTGAATAGTTGGCAATCTATTTAATTCTTCATAAAAATTTTGCATACAGTCAGATTTTTGTAATCTTGAATGATTTTCAACATTTTAGAGAGAATAATGCCTATAAAATTTATTCATGATTGGAAGAACAAATTGATTAGGCACCCTAACTGCAAGCAAAAATGAAATCACATAATTGATGAGTAGATAAGTCAAGCATTAAGTTTTTACATGCTGCAGATACAAAAACAGCATTAGGATCCAGGGGCACAACTATTTTTGCTCTCTGACCTTCTATTTCAATCCATGCTACTATACAAGCAAAGTCCCTGCTGGATTCTGTCCAGCCAACCATGCGTATAATATAGTTTCTCAAATATGTTTTCATAAATTGTTCAAGCGAACAAGATGAATCCACGGGTGCATATACTATCTTCGCTTCATGAATTGCTTACTCTATACTACTTTATAGAGGCAAAATCACCTGCTGGTTTTTGTGCATGCCACCATGCGATAACACAATGTCTCACATATGTTAGCATCAAACATCCAAGTAACAAGGAAAAACCAAACGATAAAAGAATTTTTTTCTCAGTCCTTAGCTTAAGAAGCAAGGGAGTTGATTGCCGAAAACAAAACCCATTCACATATAAAATACTCTCTCGTTAAAGTGTTTGCGTGAACTATTCCAATGGAAAGTCAGAGATAGAAAATAAACTTCGGATGTTAAGCATCATCTCAGGGAACAAATCAGGAAACCATGCCAACATGCTAGCATCATTAAGAAACAGGCAATGATATTGCCATAAACAGGATACCAACAAAACTATATCTAATGAATGAGTATTCCACTAGGGTCAAGGAAATGGGCTTCTAGCTGCAGCCTGTGCAGAATTTTGCAAAAGAACACTCTGTGCTAGACTAGGCGGATGCTGCTTATAAATATGTTAGCTTGTTGATGATTCTCTGTAATGGAGGATGGAACGTGTAGAAGTAGACCTCTACTTTCTCTGGGCAATGATGGTGAATCACTAGGTGAAGGTTCATGTATTCTCAAATGCACTGGATGTGGTCGAGTCAGTGATTCTTCTTAAATCTGAGTACTATCATTCGAAAGATGGGAAAATGAGGTAGGGGTACAATCAGATTATCATAAACTAGTTAAAATCTTTGGTTTGAATAATTCACCATATATTTTAAATGATTTTTTAAAGAATTTTGCATTTATTAAAAAAATTTCATCATTTTTTTTAAAAAAAGGTCTTTCTTAGTGAGTTGTCTTAAGCCCCAAAATGCATCGGGCCGCCCCTGGGCTCAAGTTGGTTCCTTGAATGAGAAACCTTTGATCTATTCTTAAGAAGTCTAGGTGACTTGACCTCTTGAAGATCAAATCAAACCGCTTGCTCAGGTTAGGTTGGGTTCTCCCTCGCTCCCTTCACCTTATTCTCTAGCATTCTGTATTTTGAGGCTTAATCATTTTGAAATCTTCGACAAGGATAACAATGCTAGCTTTGTA
>JAOXJJ010001205.1:0-15788 GCA_025769935.1 Phoenix roebelenii
CCCTAAATATAATATTAATCCAGTGAATTTATCATTATTGGTTAGCAATAACACTCATTTTAGTGACATGTAGGTCGTACTTTTTTTGCTCTCATCAATCCCGACGTAATATTTTTCTTTTATCATTCAAAAATCGATTTCAAATCCGAGTGAATGTTTTAATTTTTATGCAACTCCAACCGCCTCCTTGTGTATCGACCTCTTACAACCACTATTCTTCGAGTAGAACAGGTAAGAGTAAAATTAATTTAAACTTTGTTTGTTGGTTCTAACAATGATCTGTTTAGCGTATTTTTAGGTAAACAGGAATTGGACAACACTCCATATCAAGGACGATAAAATCAACTAAAAAATAAAATTTGTCTACCTTACTAGGACGTCTTCAATTGTTCCTCATGATATTTTTACAGATCTATCAACCAATTGCAGAGACACCAAAGTAGGCTTCAATTCACCTAATCCAAATTTCTCATAAACTGAGTAAGGAAGAAGATTAACACTGGCTCCTAAATCTAAGAGTGCCTGATCAATAAGATTATCTCCTACGATACAAGAGATGGTGGGAGCACCAGGATCTTTGAACTTTGGAGGAGTTTTGTGCTGGAGGATGGAGCCCACTTATTCAGTTAGGAAGGCCTTTTTAGGCACATGTATCCTAAATTTTCATTTTTGGGTACAAAGGTCTTTGAGAAATTTGGCATAGGACGGGACTTGTTTTATGGCATCAAGGAGAGGGAGGTTGATTTTGACTTGTTTAAAAATCTACATTATTTTTTCTAACGAGGTTCCTTTCATGCCACAGGGAGAAGGTGCATTCAGACATTGAGGAAAAGGGGTTTTCGGTGTAAAATGTGTGGTCGATACTGAACTAGATGGGGACAAAGAAGAGTATGGATTCTCCTTAAGCACAATCATACCCTTGTTGTCACTTTTCTTATGCTTTTGTTCTCTAACCTTGTTGTCCACTATACGTCCGCTTCTTAAGGTAGTCATGGCGTTAGCTTGTTCATGATGAACATCATTCGGATGAGTCTCTTGAGCCATGTACTACCCTCTCGGGTTACTCACTGGTTGACTTGGAAGCTTGCCTTCCTCTTTCTTATTTAGTGCACTAGCTAGCTGCCCTAGCTGGATTTCTAATTTGGCAATAGACTGGGTATGGGAGTGCAACAATTGTGTATTGGCTTCTAGTCCTTGAAGGGTAGTCAATACTTTTTACTCAAAAGTCATATCTCTTTGGGGTGGTGGACGAGAGACATGTTGAAATTGTGAATAGTGAGTAGGAGGACGGTTTGGATGAACATTCTGAAAGGAAAAATTTTGGGAATAAGGTTGGGAAGTACTAGAAGTTTGCTGCTTGCAAGAGAAGTTTGGATGGTTGCGCCATCCTGGGTTATAAGTGGTGGAATATGGATCACTACCCGGTCGGGACTGTGTTTGGGCAGCATTAACTTGTTCTTGGACAAATTCAGGAAATTGAGCTGCCGAAGTGCACTCATAAACAGGGTGAGACCGGCTAGAATAGAGGGCACACACTTGCGCTTGGAAAAAGTTTGAAAGTTGTTCTCTAGACATTAATTAGTCAATCTTGTGGGACAATGCATCTACTTTGTCAGATAGATCTATGGACTGGCTAACTTCATATATGGTCCCTTTTCTTTGGAAACTCGGGGGTGCTTGACGAGCGGAGGAGGCATGGTGGAGAAAATTTTCATTGAGATTTTCAAACAATTGCCATGCCTCATGTGCACTTTTATGCATAAAAGTTCCCCCACAAGAAGCATCAACCATCTGATGGTTTCGTTCAGACAACCCATCATAAAAGCATTGCACTAATTGTCATTTGGGTATTTGTTGATACGGGCATTTTTGGAGTAAATCTCTAATTTTTTTCCAGATTTCATGAAATTCTTTTCCGTCAGATTGGGAGAAGCTCGTGATAGCACGACTAAATTAGTTTGTTCTTCCCATAGAAAAGTATTTTTTCATAAATTCATGTTGTATTTGGGCCCATGAGAGAATAGAATTGGCTTCTAATGAATGGAGCCACTGCTTATCTCTATCCTTAAGGGAAAAAGGGAATAGCCTAAGTTTCAGAGCATCATCAGTGAAGTTCTGAATTTTGACAGTAGTGCAGATCTCAAGGAACTCATCTAAATATTTGTATGGATCTTCATTGTTGAGTCCATAAAAAGAGGGAAGCATTTGGATGACACTAGACTTAATTTCAAATTGTACGATATTAGTGGTATCAGGCAGCCGAATACAAGATGGGGAGGTATAAATAAGAGGAGTGAAGTACTCCTTTAACAGCTTGGGTTGTTCTTCAGCCATCTCGATAGGTGGAGCAGATCATATGGTTCTATAGGTACGGATTTCGGCTCGAAGGGCCCTAATAGAACGCTCTATTTCAGGATCAAAATGTACTAATTCAAGAGATCTATAACGACACCCTTGCATACACTCAACTCTTCTGATTAATTTAGCGCAATCAAGCATGCAATAAAAACACATCAAATCCTTGTGTTTGCCCTACAATCACTAGACAGCTCCTAACTGGTTTGAAGAGGGCACCTAAGCCTCCAATCCAGTCTAATGAACTGAGTTGACCAGGTAAGCTTCCAGGTAAGTGGGAGGGTCATGATGCATTCGCAAAGGTCCCACTTAAAAATCATTTGCCTCGAATAGATGAACAGTCTTTCTTAGAGGAACAAAGCTTGCCTAGACGTCAACTAAGCCACAGAGCGGAATTGGTGCAACTTTCGGTGATCTTCATCCTATTGAGCTCAAATGTCCCTAGAGGCCAATGTCTAATTTATTTTAATTGAAGTGATAGCTATGTGAGAATTGGTTCACCTAATTTGGGCAAGAATCTGGTGATGAAATCTAGTTCTTATCTTGTTGGGGTGATTGTCCTTACTATGTGCGTGATGAATTAAATGGTGTGTCAAGCAATCATACATGCCTTACTCAAATTAATTCAAATAATCATAACAAGGATTCAAATGCACGAGCAACCTAAATAATATCTATTCGAGCACTCATAGTTTAAAGGGGCGACAGACTAGACACACATATGCCGAGACGTATGTGCCGAGCTTTCCAACTACGTTTGCAAGTTGACGCACGAAAAATAAAGATAAGAAAGGTTTAGAGGTTACCAAGCAAAAATTGCAACAAGCTAATTGATCAAACCTTTTCAGTGCGTGTCCTCTAGTCGTCCAAAATTTGTTCGTTCATTCTTTTCCTTTTTTTTTCTTCCGATAATCCTAACAAAACAAATAATGATTAGTACATCTAAAAAATATGGCAATATAAGAAAGTAGATGTATCCAATCGTTAAAAAGAAACAAATAAAAATAAATAAGCAAAAAGAAAACAACCGTGCTAGCAATCCTCGGCAATGGCGCCAAAAATTGATAGTCAACTTTAAAGACCACGTAATAGCACATATCTGGTAGGACAGTGATTACGGATATCGATCCACAGGGATTGGGGTACAATTATTTTTCTCTTTTTTTTTAATTTATAAATATGAGTTTCTGAAGAATATTAACCTAAATAATTTAATAAGAAATATAATTAAAATTATATCAGTTGAGAGAACCTAGGGTAAGGAATTCATCACTAATATAGGAACAAAGATTAAGTGTAATTTATTTCATTCTTGGATTATTATGCAAATTGGCTACAAGCCTAATAAGCATTCGAATAAAATTGTATAAAAGTAACATAGTCCATCTTCAGTTAGTATGAAATGTCGATCCTAATCATAAAAATATTTTTGGTGGCAGCACACCGCATCTTTCTTAAGCATGAACTATCTTATTTTTACTTTAATGATCACGAAAAATATTTATATAGACATCATACTTAAAATCATAAAATTTAAGCATGAGATAAAATGATATTTATTAAAAGCAAGAATGTCTGTACAATTTCAAGAACATGAAACTAAATAAACAAAATCCGTGTTCCTTTGTTAGGGCTGCATCTAGCCTTAAAGAAGAGCTCAGCCTTCCATGAAGAGTTGAATAGTGGCAGCACCGAGAGCTTCCATTTCTTCTTTTCTTCCTCCCATCTCTGGTTCTCTCCTTCCTTCTGTGTCTCCCGTGGGAATTCCTCCGAAGGCTGGATGGGAACCGATGGGTGAGAAGAATGGCCTACTCTGTTTCATGCCTGGGCCTTTTATAGGATGCATACCTCCCCCTCTCCTCTCCTGTTCCGAGTGGGAAGATAAGAACACGGGATGCACACGGGATATCTTGGAGATTTGCTGGGATTGAAGCTTATCTGGAAGAAGGTTGGGATGCTGAGAACGAACGTCTGGGCAGAATCTGTGGATGATGGAAGCCGATCGCGAATGGGAGGGAGGCTGCGGACGTGGAACGAAGTGAATCGCATGCGGGCTGTTGGATGAAGAGCTGGGTTCGCGTGGAAGGAATTCGTCCATGAAATTTGGGAAGATAAACTCGATCGCAGAGCTGTGGAGGACGTGATCTGATCCTAACGGAGAGTTTGGAATCCATGGATGCTAGAGATGAAGCTCCCCTGCTCTGTTCTGCTTCCGTGAAGTCTGGGAAGAGGAATCGGAAGCCATGACATGGGAGATCGGCTCTATTCTTTGGATACTTGCAGTTGGCAGCTGGATAAGGTTCACGCTGAGATGCACGGACGCGGAAGGAGCTGGGACGCGGAGAAGGCTTTGATCCAGACGTTGGGAAGAGGATGAGCTGGGAGCTGATGCGTTGATTCACTGGATCCGTGAAGCTCTGTTTTGAGGTAGGGGATAAGGATGCAAGGCGGGATTCGTGAGCGTGGATAGGCTAGTTCTTTTCCGGAAGTTAGGAAAGATGCGGAGGGAACGCGGAGAGGATGGAACGAACGAGATGCAGGGGATTCGGATATGGAAGGGGCACAC
Source organism: Phoenix roebelenii (assembly GCA_025769935.1). Lineage (NCBI taxonomy): Eukaryota > Viridiplantae > Streptophyta > Magnoliopsida > Arecales > Arecaceae > Phoenix > Phoenix roebelenii. Next base: position 4,922 of record JAOXJJ010001205.1, read on the forward strand.
GGGATGCTGAGATTTGTTCGTGAACGGGAGGAATCCTGAATGAGAGGATCTAGGAGGATCAAGGCTAATCCGGACTTGATTCAGGATATTTGAGGCGCTGAAGATGACGCTGAAGAGTTTGGAAATTGGCTGGAAATGCTGGGATAAGAGTGGATCAGGGGATGATGCAGTTGGGATTATGTTTGGATGGATCTTGGCTCTGCTCCGAAGCAAGGAAAAGAAACGTGTGAACTCGTCCGTGGATAAGAATGGGAAGGCTGGGAGCTAGCGGAAGACGAGAAATATGTGGGAGACTCTAATTGGTTGGGAGGATGGCTCTATTTTGAGGGCCCAACTCTATTGATGAGAGCGAATTGTTCTAATGGTTGAACGCGTGAAAAGATTGAATGCGAGTGGCTGAGATATGAAGCGGAGGAGTTAATTTGCAGATGTGGACATGGGATGGACTCGGAAAGGCGTGAACAAGGGAGGTTTGTTGAGCTGAATGTTTAGGAAAAAAACAGGAAAGTTGGGATGAATGATTGTATCAGAATCTGAGAGGATCCGATTCGTGGGATGCATGCAATTTGGGTTCAGAGGTCATCCCAATAGAGTTTGACTCGACCTGCATACATTAGACTCGACCAATAAAATCAATCAAACTCGAATTATTTTTAATAATGCAATGATGAAGGGGAACACATTTTCTCATGTTTAAATTTAAAATATGTGTATAAAAATATTGATAAGTGCTATAAGTAAGAGATTAATCTATGCATTATTTAGCACTTATCAGCTATTTGCAAGGAACTAAGGTTTATTTGCTCACCTTTAGAAGAACTGATAATCCAGAGGTGATCGGATACTCAGACTCTGATTTTGCTGGTTGCTCAGATAGCAGAAAATCCACTTCTGATTATGTGTTTTTGCTAACAGGTTGAGCTATTTCTTGGAGGAGTATGAAGCAAATAATTACTGCTTCGTCTACAATGGAGTCTAAGTTTGTGGTGTGTTTTGAAGCCACAGTGTATGGTTTATGGCTGAGTAACTTTATCTCAAGACTTGGAGTTGTCAACTCTATAGCCAAGCCGCTGAGAATTTATTATGATAATTCTTCTGCAATCTTTTTCTCCAAGAATGATAAGTATTCTAATGGTGCGAAGCATATGGGGCTCAAATACCTTAGTGTCAAGGAGAAAGTACAGAAACAAATAGTGTCCATAGAACACATCGAGACTTCACTTATGGTTGCCGATCCTTTGACAAAAAGATTGACAGGAAAGAAATTTAAAGAACATGTTGACAGTATGGGTCTTATGTATTTATCCATGTTTTGAATATGTCAGTGAGCACATTAATGTATTGGATGTTTTCTTCTAGACATACATGGATATCCAAATATAAATGTTTCTGTTTTCTTGTTTTCCACTTATATGTACATTGAATGCTATGGATGAAAGATGACAAGAAAATATCTGAAATAGACATAAATGTGAACCCAAGGCATTATGATAATAGCCTTAAACTCCTATAAAAGATCATGTTGAATGAAGTTGCTAGTGTTGTGGTACATGGAAGGGATTTTGTTGATTGAATAACAAATGACCACCATGACTCGCATTGGTAGCCAATTTGACATTGATATAATAGAACTCATATGAAGTATATTGGACTGGAAAGGTTTTCTAATGAAAAGCGTGCACATATATGATTTTAATGTCATAACCCATAATAGTCATTTACAAAATTGAAAAAAAAAGTTTTGAAGCATTTTCAAATTACAAAGAATGTTTTATTTTGTTTTATGAGTGTATGGGCCAAGTGGAAGAATGTAAAAATATTATTCAATTAATATTCTATTAAAGTGTCCCACACACCCTATAATACCCAATTCAATGATTATGGGTTATTACTAGTCCAATTGTATTTATGGGTAGAAGACCTATTAAAAAGAGTCCTTTGGTTTTCTTGCTGGTAAGAGTCTTTTGGTTTTTTTGCTGGTAGAAAACTTATTAGAAGAGTCTTTTGGTTTTCTTTATAGTTTTATAGTCAGCGTTATGACTGTGATTAATATGATAATCCAAGATCTTCTTAGCGTATAATTTCATATTTGAAATTATAACACCCTGGACTTAACTTTGCCTGAATGCTCAATGGTAGAACCAATATGGAAGCCTCTAGGTACAAGAAAGTGTCTCTATTAGTCATTTATTGCTTTGGCCTCCTCTTGATCCATGTCTGCCTAGCAGAAGAAGCCAAGAAGGCTTTGAAACTTGAAGGAATGCATAGAGAAAAGAATTTGTATAGCAACCTAAACCTTCATAAGATTTCTTAGAGTATTCAATGAAGGAAGGAAATGGCTCCATCAGTTAGGCAAAATAAAGGTCGAGAAGAGGATCTTTAGAAATTTTTGCCAAAGGACAAACCTCGGGGAAATAGGTATAGAGCCAAATTTGAAGGATCCACAAGAAACCCCCATAGCTCCAAGTTCGAAGTACTTCATGTATTGCAAAAGATACCCCAAAATTAAGGGTCCAAGAGATGTAGACCTATCCTTAATCAAGGCAATGGCCAGTCAAAGATAAGCCTTAACGACTTGCAGATAGCATAAAAGGAATTTACATATCCATACAAGAAAGAAGGTAATGTCCTTTATTGTGGAAATAAGCCTGCTTCAATGGCAAAAAGTCAAAAGGTAAGATGTATGCTTCACATTCTAAACAAATTTAGGGATAGAATTGTCAGAGGAGATTTCGAATGGGGTGTTTGTATTGAACGCTTCCCCAATAGAGGGAATGTTAAAAAAAATCCTAAATCTAATAGACTACGGTTGGACATACCAAAGTTGAAGTCGAAAGTATTCGAAATAGGTGATCAGAAATATGCAGCTACCATGATCAAAGGATGGTTGGCTAAAGGAGGAGAATGGAAAAAGATGAATATATTGAAAGGACCATTCTTCTTCTAAACAGACGACTTCTACCAGAAGATACGATTGAACCAATAGAGGTCACACTAAAAGGGCCATGGCCTATAATAACTGGGATTTTTCTATATTAAGGTTTTAGACCCTGGCCTCTCACAAAAGAAAGTCTCTTTGGAGTGTTGTGAAAAGGTAGAAGAAATAGATCAAGGTACTTGAGATTTGGCAATGGGACTTAAGAGACAATGGCCAAAAGGCTTTTAAATTAGTATCTAAGGATCTACTGACTTCAAAATCCTAGAGCGCTCCAATTCTTCCTATTTCTCATAAGCAAGAGCATAAAGGGAGGTAGGATCATTGCTTATTTTGCTGTAGAGGATGAAAGAGGTTGAGGAAGGTCAAAGTTTAGAATAGACACATGGTCAGACATATAAGACATAGAGCCCAAACAATAACCTAAAAGGTTTTTGAAAAAAAAAATTGATTTACAAATTATTATTACTAATAATTAATTATTTTCAAAATAAGTTTTGCATAAATAGTTTTTGTAAAAGGATGTCTAACATAGTCCAGAATTTTACTGGTCATAATATCTTATGACAGAGTTTAACAATGCTACACTCAGTGGCCATACGAGGATATTGGAATGATGGTGGTTGAACCACAAGATATAGCTTGTGCAAGAGCAAGAAGATCAATTTGTTTCATATTACTCACCAAGAGGTCCAATAATATATTATGAGCTTCATATCTACATGCTAGACCACATTGTTAATGTGTGATTAAAACAGACCTGAAGGGGCAAGCCTTTGATGAGTGGGAACCTATGTTGACCTATCTCAATAGTTCATCTTCTATAATCAAATAGAATAAGATTCTAATTGAAGGTCCTCTTATTAATTGGATTAAAAAGATTTGGATTTGATTGGAGAAGATTTTGGGTTAGAGATTAGCTTATATACTAGGATAGGGTGGTTGAATCAAGTAAAATCTGACCTAGACTAACGAGAGTCACTTGGATGGGATTCAAAGGAGAGTTGGCCAAACAAGGCCAGCACCTTTGCCTACTAAGGCACCTCTTAGAGGCACTTGGCATGTACCCTTTTGGTAACAAGGGTGGCCTCCCTATGAGGGTCAGTGCCTCTCGTCCTTTCCCATTTTGGACTTATAGTTTGAATAAATAGAGAGAGGGGATGGTCAAGATAGGAAGTCACCACCTCCTCTCCCTTATTGTTCTCTCTTTGAGTCCTACGAGGACTCTGGCCACCTTCCTCTATAAAAGGAGGCATCCCCTAGAGCTAGTGCCCCAATTCCACGTTAATCCCACACCAAAGGGAGTAGAAAGAGAAAGAGAGAGAGGTGCAGAGGCTAGAGTTTCTTCTCCAATTTGTAGATAGAGAGAGAAAAAAATGTTGTGAGACAAGTCTTTCTATTAGAGCATCCCCAATTGACATAGGGTTTTTGGAGACTCGAAACCTAATATCGCTCTAGAAGATAAGTACATGGACTGAAGCCATTGTGGATAGTTTCTCAGAGAGTCATGTATTTTCTCGACCTTAGCATCTCCTAAAAACATAAAGATCAACTGAAGAATCACGATTATGGGCTTGCATAATTTATTTTTAACTCATGTGCATGCTTATCTATTTGGTAATGTCATGAAAAAAGATTCTAAAATTGTGCCACAAATATTCTGATGAATCCTAGAATTCCCTCATATAATATACCTAGCAATATGAAGATTATGCAATCTCAGACCTTTATGTTGGACCTAGATTTACATTCATAGATTTAGAATTCTAATCATTATATACCTTTAGTGGTTTTTCTAACTATGAATGAAAAAAGATGAAAATACTCCACCTTTTAGTATGGACTTTCTCATATTTAAGCAAATCAAATTAGTTAATCGAGTTAGAATTATAGTCTCTCTTGGTTCAATTGCAACCCAAAAATGTGTAATGCAATTTCCATAACAAGAAAGGACCAAAACTTTTGAGTTCTACTATCCGAAGATCTATAACAAGCTCTTGGTTCTTTGGAGCTACACAAAAATATTAAATCTTGTGATAACAAACTTGACTTGCAAAAAAAATATAGGTATTTACAGACAAAAATAGCATTTATAAATATAATATGAAAAGTTATTGTGAACAACTCTATATTATCTACATATCTATTGGTAAGTGTACTAACTCCTATTATGTTTATTTTAATAAAATTGATAAAATATTGCAATTTTAACAAGCCTATCATAATTAGTTTCAAGGAGGTCAGTGAGCTCTAAACTCTACTTAGAGGCTCTTTGGCATGACCGAAGGATGTAGATTGGGTTTGGAGGATTGGAACCCATTCAAGAGGCACTATTCATTTGGAGGGTGACATGGAATCGTCTACCTACCATGCAGAATCAATGATTTGGAGGTGGGCATTCAGTTGGCTGTCTGTTAGTATCCATCATTGGGGCCTAGATATTTTCCTTCAGTATATCAAAAGGGTGAGGTAAAGGGGGGCGGAGCAACAGGGTTTGGTAGTTTCTCTATGCTATGTTGCTTATCACATCTAGATGGCAAGAAATAAGAGATTCTTTGAAAATGCTAATGAGAGCCCATTAGTGATAGTGATGGGAGGCATGACTAATGCCTCAGGCTTCATGTGAACTAGGCATTTGGAGTCTTTGACGGCTAGGAGAATCTTGGATCCTACGCTTACAAGTTTGCGATTCATGTGGTTCACTTTTTGTGGGAGCCCTCATCTTCCAGCTTCCTCATGATTAATTGTGACGACATTGTGAAGAACATAGGTCAATGTGGTGGAGTTGGATTCCTTATCCATGATGTTAGATCCTTCTTGGTGGTGGTGGGTAGAATTTCACTCTTTGGCAGGACTGTGTCTCAAGCTAAGCTAAGGGCCTTATGGGAGGGCCTGGTGTATGCTACATCTATTTTATGGGTCAATAAACTAATCTTGAAATGAGACTCTACGACCGTGATATCTTGACTTAGCATTGGGATATATCCTCCCTCTAGTGATTGATATTCAGAGACTCATTTCTTGCTACACTTACGGTCTAGTAAATCATACTTACTGAGAGAGCAATAACACAATTGATTAGGTGGCTTCCTTTGTGGCAGTGCATACTAGTAGAGTGACATAGGAATGCTCATCAGACTATCCTACCAACTTCGTAATTTGATTGTGATGGACGTTTATGGTTGTATCTATTCTACGGCTATGTAATAAAACTGGCTCCAACAAAAAACAAAAAAAAAAAATCTACATTTTCAAAATAATTCTTTTATGCAAAAGTTGTACTTATATGAGCCTAGATCTAAAAAATCTTTAATTTCTAGGGTTATACTAAAATTCCATTTGATAAGCTTTGCTTGATCCATGGAAAACAAATATAAATTCTACAATAATAGCAGATGGAAATTGGAACACAAAAATAACGAGTACATATATTGAAAAAATGGAAATAATTAATTAATCCTATATTAGATAATAGAGAACATAAATGAACTGCTCTCCACCTTTCCTTCTTCCTTCCCAAACTGAAGGGGAAAACAAGGGGGTGCAGCCATGGCTGACCTTGGTTGACCATGGTACCCAACCTGTGAAGCCCAGCCTCATGTTAAACCAGCCCGGCCCCTTGGCCTGACCTAGTGTGAAGAAGGAAGGCCTGAAGGTCTGTTCTGGTAAAAATAGGGTTGGACCCCTATTTGAAGACAAGATGGAGGCGGACTCCATCTCCTCGTCTCCTCAAACCTCGACGAGGAGGAGTTTGTCGGCTTCCGCTCCCACCTCTATATAATGGCTCCACACTTTCATTTGACCCTCGCCACTGATGATCGCAGAACCACCGCTGGAAAACTCAAGCCTTTTCTTCCTCTTCTTATTCTTCCAGAAATCCATCACTGCGATGAGCCTTGAAACCTCGCCGGAGATGAGGTATGACATTGAGGAATCACCAGAAATTGAGCTGAGAGTACGGCGCTTGTTTCAGTTTGTCGTTGAGGGCCTTTACCTCTTCCCTACGTCAGCCCCAGGGCAAAACACAGTAATGCTAAGAATTCATACAAAATAGATAACAAATATAATGTAATTTTATAGATTTCATAATATATAACATAATTTTAAAATAATTATAAACATGCTTGACCCATTCTACTAAATACGAAATAAATATCAAAATTTAATCAACTATTTATTAATTTTATCAAAAATTTAGAAACTATATTTTGAAGCATCACGTTACTTACCTCTTTTCGTTTTAAATCTCACTTCAGATAAATGTGTCAGATACACCTTTTCAATATCATTAAAATATTATTAATTTTAGTGTTATTTTAGAAGTCAAAATTAAACATTACTTTTTCATACTCCCACATCACGTTGGTCGGATGACAGCGCCTAACTGCTCTGGTTAGTCCGAGCCAGAAAGATTCATTGGATCTGATAAAGATCAAAAGTAGTCAAATCTAACTGGGGCTGGAGTAATAGTCGGTCTACCGCTCGAGTACCGGAGCGGTTCAGGGTCTCCGAACTGGGTTAACTTGAATTTGAGCAACAAGAAGAACAAGATTTCCACTAGGATCCCCAAGCATATCTAGAGAAAAAAAGAGAGGAGAAAGAATTTCAGCTTGGGTCTGGATTTGGTCTGATTCTGGTCTTGGGCTCGGTCTGAGTGGTTCGGTCGACCATTAGAAAAAAGGTCTAAATCTAGTTAGAATATGGGCTTACTTAGAGAGAGAAAGAGATACACGATCTAAGGGTAGTTGAGCTTTTGGTCCCAATCTACTTAGTTTCGGGCCTAGTCCACTTGGTTATGTCCAATTAAAAGCTTGGCCTATTCAGTCCGGTTTGACCAAAATAGGAAAAGAGAGATTTGGCTTAGGTCGACCTGAATCAATTAATGTATCTAGTTCACAAGTCAAGTAGAGAGAGAAAAAGAGAGTTTTCCTTCCTTCTCTCTTTTTTTTGGGCCCAAAATGAATGGACATGGCCCATAATGGATAAACAAGGCCCACAATTGGTGAACAGACCCGATAAGGCCCAAAAGGAATTCGGCCCACGACGGATAAACATGGCCCAACAAGGCCCAAAAGGAATACGGCCCACAATGGGTGAACAATGCCCAAAATGAATACGACCCACAATGGGCACGGCCCAACTGGGTGAACAGGGCCCGAACTCGGCCCACAATAGCATGGCCGAACAGGATGAACAAGGCCCAAACTTGGTCCAAATTGGTATGGCCCAATAGGGTCCAGAAGGACCGAACTAGGCCCAAATTTGGCCCACAATGGGCACAGCCCAATAGGGCTCAAAATGACTAAACTAGGCCCAAATTTGGCACACAATGGGCATGACCCAACAAGATGAACAGGGCTCAAAAAGGCTCAAAATGAATATGACCCACAATGGACAGAGCCCAATAGGGCTCAAAATGACTGAACTAGGCCCAAATTTGTAAAGTGCCCAAATGGATGATCATGACCCAACACAGCCCAAAATAGGGGGTTCTTCATCTCGTTGAGAAAACGAGGAGGAAGGAGAAAAAGAAGGAAGTGAGGAAGGATGATGCAGGAGCATCACCCTCATTTCCTTGGGCGTGACACATTAGGTCTAGGTGTGTGAGGAAAAATTAAGTCCAAGTAGTGATATGATTGAGTCCATTTAATAAGTGATTTAATTCACAATGGGTTAGTGTCTCCAACGCCTAATCAGATTGAGTCCAAGGCATTGAGTGGGTTTTTGATTAATTAGAAGTGGTCACATGTCATATGGGAGAGTATCCTAAGAAATTTGGATAAGGTCCCATGCGACATGGAAGGAATCCCACCTAGGTAGGAGTCATGGCGTGCGGCTGAAATCTCCTCTTATGGGGTTCCAATCCACACGCCCAAGATGGGGATTCATGGGTGTCTAGGCTTAGGTGGCAAAGTATTTGATTGGTGAATTAGAAGATTTAAATTTTAAAAGAGTCCTCATATGATTAGGAGTCTAAATAAAATTTTGGTTGTAATCCTTATCCTTTGTCAACCTCTCTCTCTATATAAGAAAAGGAATGAATAATGAAATCAGAATTTTTTCGTGGTTTAAAAATCCTTTTGTGTACGTGAAGAGAGACTCTTCTTGCTTGGTGCGACGCCCAAAGGCTGAGGGAAAGGTGGGACGCCTTCCCATCACACCTTCAAGAGATTTGGGTTGGTTTTGGATGAGACTTTCATAACTAACTCATCCTATCTCTTATTTGCCTCACGCCTCCCTTATGCATTCCATCTAGCTTGCCACATCAGCAACTAGCTTCTCCCATCATGCCTCTAACTCCATCACATCCCCCTCTAGCGTCCCAACTATTGTGAACTCCACAAATTCAATTTCAAGCGCCCCCTAAAATTGGTGTCCAATTTTAGTCAATTGGTTGATCCTCCTCGAATCCAATCTTGTCCAACTAGCAACCTATCTTTTTCCTCCTCCCTTCCCCTAATAAAGAACTCTAGCAGCCATTGACAAGGAAGGAAGAAAAAAGAAAAGAAAAAAAAATCTGCAACCCACCTTGACTGCATTAAAGGAGGGAAGAGGGAAGGTCCAGCAGTGGCCAGGCCTGGGTGGCTGGAGGTCGACGGCTGGTATCCGCTGCAGCACAACGGTGAGAAGGAAAAACTAAGACATCCTCAATTTGGGTCTAGAACAGCGGAACAGCGGAACAAAGGAAAGTGAGAGCTTACCGGTGCATCGTCGGAGGAAGAGGATCTCGACTGAAGGTAGCCAATCTGGCAACTAGCGACAGCGATGTCTGGCGGAACGGGGGAGGCAGTGCTTGGCCATGGTTGATTGGCACTTGGCCAAGGGTGAGCCGGCATTAAAGATATTCTTGGAGTTGATCGACCAACAATATGGTGAAGGCAACCGGCAAGAAAAGGAGTTGGAGGGGCTACCTCCAAAAGTTCGACAAGAAAGAGAAGGGCCGGATCATCCCTTGGGTGACTGCCAAAGGAGGTTTAGAGTGGAAGAGTCGGGCCAGACATGGTAGAAGCCATGAAGGAGAGAGACAAGATGCCCTATTGCCGCGTCTAGTGCCCTGTCCAGCCTGCTGCTGACCAGCCAGCTGCCCCAGTCGCTTGCCATGGCCAGAAACAAAGTGATGGGAGGACAAGAGATCAAGAGGGAGAAAGGGTCTCGGGCGGCGCTTGTTCGGGGTGGCACGCCGGCTACCGAAGAAGGAGGAGAAGGAAGAGAGGGAGGAGAGGTGCCCGGTGGTTGTCCAACACAAGGAAAGAGGGGGATTTCAAGAAGGTTTTCAAAGGGGGTTGGCTCGTTTACTGCCGCGGCGGTTCAGCACGACCGATGGCCATTCCCAATGGTGGTTGAGCATGACCGACTGTCGTTCCCAATAGCCATGAGGATGCCGAGGATCCTGCCTCTGGTCATGCTGAGGAAGGCAGACCAGAGGATCGCGATCCTCTTTTTCCCTTCTCCTTTGAGCCAAGGGCTGGAGTCGGTTGGGCCTGCCGACTTTAGCCCATTCAGGCCTATTCTCACACTGACCCTAGTTGTCTGTAGCATGCCAGCCTCCACCTTGACCATTGTTAGACAATACTAGATTTGGTCACTCTCGATCTTTATTGAGCTACTGTATCCTAGTCCGAAGGTATAAAGTAATACTACTTGGCTAGCCCTATGAGGATGTTGAGATTTAAAATTTTTATTTTTAAAATAATCATGGATAAAGTTTTGATAAAAATATAATTTTTGAATATTATGCTCTTAATGAGATTTTAAGAGTTATTAGATTTCCTGCTGGTTTCTAGATTTATCGGTAAATTATAAAATATTTTCTAAATCAAACTATTCATGATTTATAAACTTGATGCATAGTAATTGTGGAGTAATTGATTAAGCCCTCATGTGATTTTGATGAGCTTAAAGCATTTGAGTATATCTTAAATTATACTAATG
>JAOXJJ010001205.1:15888-27582 GCA_025769935.1 Phoenix roebelenii
TACTAGTAATTACCTAGAGCTTAAGTAAGTAACATCTTATCATCCTACTGCATTCAATTCAAAGTAAAAATTAGGGATCATAATTTTTAAAAGACCCAATTCACCCCCCCTCTTGGGTTGTCACCTTGGGCAACAGTATTTTATTATGAATATATCTTTTTTGGAAATATTATATGATTCATGATCGAATATATTGATTTCAATATATATTATGCTCAATTAATTTTGATACCATATGGTTTTATGAATCTTTTGATTTGGAATATAAAATATGTGTCTGAATAAAAAAATCTTTGATTTGAAATGTATTTGGACCTACAATCTAACTATGTGTTAATATCCTGCTAGTAGAGGTTATAAGCTAGTACATCGATACCTTGCCAGTGGAGGTTATACGTCGATACATGAATACCTGCCAGTGAAGGTTATATGTCGATACATGAATACCTTACCAGTGTTGGTTAATTGCTAGTATATCGATATCCTGCTAGTAGTGGGTTATATGTTGGTGTATTGTTATCTTGCTAGTGAGGGTATACGTTAGCATATACCCTACCAGCAGGAGTTACACGTTGGCATATCGATACCCTGTTAACAAGGGTTACAAGCTGGCATATTGATACCCTGCCAGTAGGGGTTATACATTGTTATCCTATCAATAAGGCCTATACTTTGGCACATTGATACTCTATCAGGAAGGTAATATATTAGTTTGTCGATACCCGGCCAGTAAGGGTTATATGTTGGCACATTAATACCCTGTTGATGAGGGTTATGTGTTGGTACCCTGCGAGTGGATACTATAGGTTTGCATAACGATACCTTACTAATTGAGGTTATATTTACACTTCGACTATTTCTAAGCTTATTATCTAGCTCAACCACAAATTACAAATATGGTCATAGTTCATGATTGACGAGATAAACATAACGTTTTAGAAAAAAAATATATTGATGATCAGATTTAATTCGAATGTATGATGTTTTTATATTGCCGCATATCTAAATCTGATTTTAAACTAATGTATCCCATATGCTTATTTTTTATATAATTATCATTATTGTTTGAATTATCTAGTTAGTGTATTTATTGTATACTGGGCTATATGACAAAAGAAAATTTTAATAATTTCTTTTATTCCAAAAACAATAAGAAAATTCTCAATTTATTTTTAATTATTTAATTCAGAAAATTATCAAAATTTGATCCTAAATTTTTAATCTAAAATATCTGTTGTGACTTGCCTCGGCTTTGAAACCAGGTAATATCTTATTTGAATAGCATCGGTGATCAAGCTACCATGCATGTCAAAAACTTAAATATTAAAGAACATGTCCTGGGCCATTAATTTATTTATTTTACATCAAAAAAAAAAAACATATGATGAAGTTGATGTGGGCGAATTTTTCCTCGTTTCATACTAATAATAATTTAGATTAAAATAATTCTAACATCTGCTATATGACACTTCTTTTCAACGATGTAAATCCTTCTTGTCAAAGATTTTTCTTTTTTAAAAAAAGAAAGTTCTAATCTCAATCTTAAAACAAAGTGGGTTACCATTTAGACACAACCCAATATGAAATGGGTTGTGTTGATACTTTTGGGGCTGGTTGCAAGTTGGATTTTGAGTAGACCCAACTCATTCGTCTGCCCAAGATATGTTTCTTTGTGATAAAAAAAAAAAGAAAAAAAGAAAAAAAAGAAGAAGAAGAAGAAGAAGAAGAAGAAGAAGAAGAGAACTTTAAAGTCCGAACAAAATATGTTCTTCATTATGCGCGTTAGGTTGGGCATTACTGGGTCCCATTCAAGGTCAAATCTTGGATAAGCCCCCAACTCATCTCAGCCTTAGACTTGAGTCCCTGCAAGTGTGAAGTGACATTTTCTCCATTATGTGCGAGGCATAAAGAAGATAGATATCCCATCAAGATGATTGCACGGTTGGAACGGGGCTAAGATTTCACTAGAGTGGCCTAGGTTCGAAGCGCGCGGGCGTTGATTAAATGCGGAAACCGGTTGCCCCCCGTCCGGTTTGCCCGATGGAGTCGTCATCTGATTTACCGGTACTTAGGTGGTGCTGGTGTGACGTACTCACACGTGGAAGAGGTTGTCATGCTGGTAGGGCTCTTCCGTGGATGGGAAGGATATGAGTAAAACTTATCTATCCATATCGAGCATTCTTCAGTGGGGAGGGAGCCCAGTGGAGGTTGCTACACAGGTAAGATCCTCCTCACCTCCCTCTTCCCTTCTCTTTAGCAAAAAGAAGATAGAAATTTGGGCTTGCCGGCATGGACAAAGAAGACATCTTTGCAAATGAGTTGGAGAGAGCCAGAGATATGCAGTGTTGGTAGGGTAGGTTGGCCGAATTACTACTGGGCCCAATTGACAAAGTAATCATAAGAATGGCAAGGTAATGTGAATTACTCTAGCTGCAGTCAAATTTTGCACTTTCACTCATTAACAAATTGTGATAATGAACTTATGATCATGCACTCCAGTAAGAACCTTAGTTTCAAAATCTACTACCATCATGCTTTTGTCCATAAGTAAAACCGTCCATATCATTTTCATGATAGCAGCTATGATGACGCTAAGAAATAAAGAAAATGTAGACTTTTTATAGGGTGGACAACCGCCTCTAGCCACCATGTTTCACTGATTGAAAAGCTAATTCCATCAAATGAGCATTTTAGAACACCCTCTTTATTCTCCTGTCACCACCTACTGCATCCTACTACATACTAGCTTTAACTACAAAGTACACTTTGACCCTTAAAAGCCAAAACAACCTCCATTAATATGTCACTGGAAAAGATAACAGCCTAACAACCAATGAAGCCACTACCGCCACAAAACTTTGCTGGTACCGGCTTCGGAGCTTCCCCCTTTTATTCCTTTGCTTCTTTTAACTTTCGTTTAGTTCAAGTGGTCTTTGGACCAGGGCAGGAGGACAGACACGGAAAGAATAAAAGAATGAAAGGAGAAGGCTAATATTAGCACCCGTCTCTTTTTTTATATGCATGGTAAAATACCTTTTCTTGCAAAGGGCACTGCACCAAGACTTGTTCTCTGGTTGCTCGCAGCCACCGAAATGATGAACTTGATGGCATAAGACCGCATCGAGCTTCCAAAAGACTTCCAAGAGGCAGTGGGATTGAGAAAGATACTTTATTTTTTGGAGATCAATGTAGGGAATTCTAGGTTTATAGGTAGCTGAGCTTAAGCTATTCTTCCTATTACGGTCTGTACCAGCTTTTCTTCCTATTACAGAATGATGGTATCACGAGGGTACAGTAGGACAGCCTTTTCTAAATAGTTGATAGATACATTAGCCTTTCGGAATGCATGATACAATCATCTAAAAAAATTTGTAGAAAAAATAAATAACTTTTGTGTTCATCTTTTTGGACTGATACCATGTAGGCCAAGGCTGGTATTAAACATGGAGAAATGCAATAGAATTAGAATTGCTCATTTAGCCTACAGAATATGTTCACATGTTGGTTTAGCATTGCTAGTTTGGCATTCCATGAAGGGTGGGGTGCATGGTGGTCGTCACGGGGTGCATCTTGTGGCTTGGGAGTCTATCTTTCAGCTGACCCGAGCCAAAGGACTAGGAGTGCAGTCTTTCTTGACAAGGAAGAAGGCATTGATTGCCCGGCATGCAACTAGATTTATCTTGGAGCCTCAATGCTTTTGAAGTCAAGTGATGGGAGCCCAGTATGGTTCTGCTCGTATTGGTGAGGGACTGGCGAGGGGTTGGAGATGCTTTTCCATTTTGCGAGAGAGCCGCAGGTATGTGCCTTTGGTCTTGGCTAACTATAGATGGTTGATTGGTGATGGGCAGAGTGTAGATGTATTGGACGATTCTTGAGTGGACTTGCTCTCGGTTAGGCGTTGGCTGACTATGGTCAATGTCGAGGCCCCGGGAGGATTTTGGGTCTGCGACCTTCGCTCCGGAGGGGCAGAATGAGATATTAGCCGGATTGCTCAGGTATTTAGAGATCAACTTGCGGAGAGGATCTCGGTCAGTGCCAGTTTCGAGATGCGCCAGCTCTGATGTGAGATTGTGGAGCTCGACCTATAGATTCAAGGTCAGGGTGGGCGATGTCCACAACATTTTCTAGAGCTAGCAGCACCCGAGGACGGATTGTATGTTGATTTGGCACTTCGACCTGCACCCAAGGATGGCCTTATTCCTCTAGAAGGTTGCCTAGGGCCGGGTCCCAATAAGACTCGTTCTAAGTGGAAGGGCTTGGATATTCTCTGCCCAGGTTGAGTTAGTGGACTATACCTTGTTCTAGTGCCAGTGTGCAAAAATGATCTAGGAGCTTGCCATAGTCCCACCGAAGGTTTGGTGTCACTCGGCATCCTTTCTGCAAGTGATCAGATGGTGGACTATCACCCCGCGTTTTCGACAAGCAGCTACTATGATAACCTATACGGCTTATTAGATTTGGCTATTCAGGAATGTCTGAATTTTGGTGAGAACTGCCCCCACACCGAGATTCGTGGTGGAGCGTGCCTAACTTCAGGCGGCCGAGATTGCTCGCTCGTAGTTGTTGTATGGACCCTTGATAGTTTGGGATACTTGAAGCTCTATTTTTCCTTATGGAACATCTTGTATAGTGTTTTTCACCTTGGAGACCCCACCCCTGAGTTTCCACAAGGTAAATTTCGACGAATGCGTTCTGGATAGCAGAAGTAGAGGAGGTGTCAACTTTATCATCAGAGGCCTGGAATTCAGGATGATTGTGGCTAATAGTTGCCAGATCTTCGACATCTTAGTCCCGAGGGCGGAGCTGAGGGTGGCTTTGGCTGGCTTGAGTTATGCTTGACGGATACTGGAGACTAGAGTCGTATTGCTTGAGGGTGATTCGACGACAATTTTTGATTGGATCCAGCAGAACGTGGATGAGGTGGGCAACTGCAACCCGCTGCTTGAAAATATTCTAGCTATGGTCTATGGTGAGATGACCTTGCAGGCAAAATATGTATTTTAAAAATCAATGGGACAGCAAATTAGGTAGCCTCCTATATGGCCAATCACTTCAGAGATACTTTTTGATTGGAAAAGATACTCTTTAGATGGAAGAGAGGGTTACTTGGTACGCTCAAGAATTTATTATTTTTTAATTTTTTTGGTCATATCCATACCTGTATGATACATTTGTTTTAGCATAAAAAAACCTTTCATTTTGAGAAGCATGGGAAAAATCCATATCATTTGTCTATTTTTTTATATGCAATACTCTAGAACGTAATTTATGTCAAATCTATTAAACTCCAATTAAATTGTGATCACTTTGACTCAAAGATTAGCTGCTAACAATTCACAAAACGAGGAAAGCTCTTGCATACATATTGATTTCAAAGCTAAACATAGATTACGAGGCAAATCTCTAAGATTTCTTTAGCTTTGACAACTTCTTTTGCGACAGAGAAGACAAACTTCCCATAAGGACTTGTCTTCATCTTGAAGGCACCACTTCAGCCTTTCGTAGCCAAAAAGAGCCAAACTCGAGCGCATGGAAGACGTCAGTAGATTAAAATATAGCAGAAGTTATCAGGAAATTACCCAACGGAACAGTCTTCGTTACATTATTTCTCGATTATCTATTTCACCAGACACCCTTAAATAATACAGTTTAGTAGCACTACCACACAAAGGGCTGCTATAGAGTCAGACAGCTTCTTCCATTCCCAGTTGAGAAGACAGTCTTACGATGCATCACATCGCGCATTAATCAAAGGAAGAAAAGGTGAAAAAAAGAAGAAAAAGAAGTACAGACAGCACGCACTGTGATGCAACACTTCTGTTTCACTCTCTCTCACTCCATTCTCAGGCAATGCAGTCGAGTCCCAGGCACCCTGACCACAAACTCCTCAGCATCCTCTTCTGCAACCAATCACAACATATCAAAAGATTTGGCTTAGAGTTTGAACCAAAATTCCAAGCATTTGAAGGTCCAATTGGGAATCTAGAGTGCCACCAGACCTTTACTGCAACTATCTCATGCAATGTATTGAAGAAAAGAAGCAGGGGAAAAGATGAGTACCCTCTTAGGCTTTTGGTAGAGGAGCTCCGGAGGGATCTTGTACAAGTCCTCATCCACAGCCTTAGGAGCTCTTGATTTTCTTGGGCTCTGAGCTCCCACATCACACACCCTCCCCTGCTTCCTCTGCTGCTCATTCCCATTCTGCTGCTTCTCTCCTGCCCCTTTCCTCACCTAAAACCGAAACAAAACAAAATGAGAACCATGAGAGAGTAGCAAGCTAGAGTTAAAGGGCTATGAGATTTGAACTTGGTACCTTTTTGTGGTGGTGGTGGTGATGGTGAGTTGGCTTCACAGGCACGGGCACCTTGAAGAGATCACCATCTTCTGCAAAGTAATGGCCACGGATCAAACCGGCCTGCCTTGCTGTCTCGAAGTACTGAGTAATGGGGAGCTCATCGCAGGAGTCCCAGTTCCCAAACGCCGGTATCTGGCGCCTCTTCATGTCCTACAAGCAAAACTCAGCTCCTACATCAGGGGAAATAAGAAAACCAGAGAACAAAGAGAACAACCTAATAACCAAAACCACTTCTTAGTATTCCAAGCGTAATGGAAAGAAGCCAGTCCCAGAGATAGCCCTTCACATACCTCCATTTGCCTCAAAAACAAAGAGGTAGACAGAGCAAAGTGGATGCCAGAAATAGTGGAGTACTAATAATTATATAGGATAAGAAGAAGACAGAATCCAGAGGAACAGGAGGTTGTTACAGAGAGGCTGAGGAGGATAGAGTGAGAGAGAGTAGGCCAGAGATCTTCGTCGTAGGGATAAGGACCAGGAGTGCTTAAAGCTTGGGCTTTGGCCCCTTCATTAGCACGCATGGCTTGCCCTCAGGAGGGGAGGCCTACTCATGCCCGTAGGGTACCATTCGTTTCCTCTCCCACCCTTGTTCTCTCTCTCTCTCTCTCCGGCTCCTATCCCGAGGCCAGCAGTGGGTAGACTGGCCCCCACGCACGGGGACTCGAGACCAGAGAGCGGGGCGGCAGGGGGCGTTTGACGTTTTACCAAAGATTCAGCCTCGAGCTTTGAAATCCGGAGCCAAGAGGACTATTTTTTTTTAACTCTCCCCTGCTCCAAAGGCTCCAAGTCTCCACCACCCTCTTCCCCATGTTGGTCACGTGAACTCATTTAAGCCATAGTTTTACCGCGCAGTTGGTGGGAGAAGAGTGAGGGGAGGTTGGATTCAAAAACTAATGGATACTTTCTCTTGCCTTGTCTTTTAATGCAAGTTACGTTTTGTAGCCATTAATCCCACTGTCATGGCTTGGAGTTTGGAGGGGCTTTAAACTGACACGGTGAGGACCCTACTGGAGGGGTGCTATGAGCTCACCTAAGTGATGGGCTAGCGGACGAATGCTGTTGATGAGTCATTATTTCTTTATCTGACAGGGTCCACGAACGAGACCTTTAACTGTTAACCTTTTGTTGGACTGGTAACGAGGTCTGTGATTCTGGGTAACGGTACGGGCAGCCTTTTATTGTTGTGGAGTCCAGGAGTTAGTTGAGGATTAAAGGTTTTTAAATGCGGTATAGATCGTTACTCTGATAATTGGCTTTTGATAGTAAAACGGTTGTATTGTTTCAGACTTTCAGTGATGTGGTGTGGTTCAGGAGAAATTATTAGTTAGACAAATCAACGAGCTCATGGATGGATCGAACTTCTAATGGCTTATTACGTGGACACATCGATCCATCTTTTATATATATATATAGGGGATTGATATCCTTACTTTTTATAACTCTTAAGAGTATTTTATGTCTTTCTACAATCTCACATTAACTCATCCTATCAACTTCTCAATTAATATTTTCTCTCTCTCCTCGGTATATATATATACGTATGTATGTATGTATATATGTATGTATGTATGTATGTATATATATAGATAGATGTATGTGTGTGTATATATATATATATATATATATATATATGAGAGAGAGAGAGTATTAATTGGGGGTTGAGAGGGTGAGTTAATGTGGGATAGTAAAAAGACATAAAATACCCTTAAGAGTTATAAAAAGTAAGGGCACTTTTTGTCCAATAAAAAATGAGTAGATTGATAACCTACAATAAGAGAGAATAGGTTATCAATCGCCATATATATATATATATATAAAGATGCGGCTGATCCTCTACTCGATCTTTAAATCTGATGAATAGAGGTGCCAGCTTGTCGCATCTATTGCCTTGCTACCATCCTCTTCTCTTGATCTATGGTCTTTCGATAACCACCACACCATCCAGTACCTTAGTTCCTGTGGCCCCATCCACTTCATCGCCACCTCCTTTGCCCTTCTTGCTGCACTAAACTAGTAGTTCTCTCTACCTCAACCTCCCCATCGTGCTCCAATCAGAAAACCGTTTCCGACGTCGTCACATCTTGAGGAGTCTGCCAGAACAAACCCCACTTAGTGATCTTCTCCAAGTGCCACCATTGTTGCTCTTTTAGCCCCAACATAGCCTCACAGGCGATAGCAGGATCTACCTTTGCCAGCTGCATTGTGGAAGCAGGAGGGAGAAATGTTCAGTTATTGAAAGAGTGGCTAAGCTGGTAGATTTGGTCCAACTAATAATTTTTCATGATCTATATGAATGTAACAACCATGTTAAGTATTGGTCAGAGTGCAATTTCTTATTAGACAGTGCTGTACGTAGGTTAAACTATCTATCCATGAGCATGAACTTTATAATTTATCTTCTTTATGTTTTGTCTGTGCCCTAGTTTAATGAATGGCTTCCAAGTGGTTAGGGCTGCAAATTAGGTGGCTATATGATAATTTTTTTTATCAGTATAATGAATGAATTAAATCATCCGACTGGAGATACACCTACGTAAATTAGAAAATAAAATATTTAACATTTTTTTTGACTGAATGACAACTTTGACATACTTTTAGCAATGGTCCAGTCCCCATGCCTTGTAGTTGGCTTTCACCTGGAGCCTTATGTACGTTTGCCGTCTCTTATAATGTAATCCGATGCAAAGTGGTGCTCGCGTCCATATGCCTTCCGGTCAATAGCATCCACCCTGTATTATATGTATATTCTTAGCAACATGCATGTACTGTGCACGTGAAAAGAATAAAATGTTGTGATCTGTGGATCAGTCCAAGATAAAGAAGGGCC
The DNA here is from genome assembly GCA_025769935.1 of Phoenix roebelenii. Lineage (NCBI taxonomy): Eukaryota > Viridiplantae > Streptophyta > Magnoliopsida > Arecales > Arecaceae > Phoenix > Phoenix roebelenii. Next base: position 25,071 of record JAOXJJ010001205.1, read on the forward strand.
AGCGAAAATCTTCGATTTCTTCTTATTGAGATTTCGTTTACTGTTTAGAAGTATAATTAATCTTGTTTTCTGCATGTATCGGAATGTGTGAGCAGTTGTGATTTGTTGATCATAGTTGGATATAACGAGGCTGCAAAATAGCGCTTTTTTTTTAACGTGTGAAATGTCTCGTACCTATTTTTTTTTTTAATTTTCTCTTTAAATCTTGGTTGGTTGTGCAAAAGACTTCCAAGTACCTTATGAGAGTGGAAGGGGTGCTCTCAAAAGCGTTTGTGTTATAATTTCATATTTGAAATTATACATTAAGAAGATTTTGAATTATTATGTTAATCACAATCATAACGCAAATTATAAAAATATAAAGACGTATCTGTATCCATTGCCAAAATCTGCCCTTGCTTTTAGAGAGAAGGATCACGATTCTTAACAACGTTCCTTAAGAGTGTCTCACGATGGTTAGAGGCACAAATTATATTGTAGGTGTTGGGATAATACAGATCGCCCCAAAGCACGTGAGCATATCACGGAACATGTGATCAGGGGCATCCGACTTCGAAACTCTCGACCTCGGATGCGCCCGACCTGACGCCCGACCTCGGAGCTCGCCACCTCAGAAGTCCGACCTTGCCATTCACCTACCGCAGTCACATCCTTCCGTAGCTCGATCAGAGACTATACCCTGCCACCGCCCCCAGCATTTAATGCGCGTGGCCTCTGCAGATCTTCGGCTTACTCCACAATTAATGCACATCTCCGGTTTACTCAACCATCATCACGCATGGCTCCTGCAGACCTCCGAATTACTCAATAATTAATGTGTGTAGCACCTGTTATCTACGGATCTCCAGTCCTCTATGACAAGTCAGCTCGGCTGCGTCCAGTCGGTCGTGATAACTCCCTGATCCCGACCTTATCCCCTACGGCAAAGCATTAATTCACATGATCGTGCACCAATTCATGCGACGTGCTCAGTCGTACCGCAACCTCGCCCCATCGCATCACAGGTAACCCAGTGCCCCTCTATAAAAGAAGAATTCCTTCATCTTAGAGGGGGCTGGAAGGCAAAAACTCTGAATATACATTATTTCTCCTCATATACACTTGCCCCCTCTGACTTAGGCATCGAAGGGCCGGCGCCGGAAACCCCGGCCACCGGCTTTTTGCAGGTCCCGCCACGGAAGATGCCGCCCGCCGACGGACCGCCGCCCGCCAGTGTTCGTCGGAGCCCCTTCTTCTCGGCTAACCGGTCGCCCTCGGATCTAGTTTCCAGCAATAGTTGGCGCTAGAGGAAGGGTACGAGTCGCGACCATGAAGTTGAAAAGCAAGGGAGCCTCTAACGCCTCTCGGCGCCTCCCACCAAGTCTGGAACATTCCGTCCTGAATTCACCACCTCCGGCTGGTCCAGCCCTGCAAGTTCAGCCAGAACAGTTCGACATCCTAGTGCAGCAGGTCCAAGCCTTGACCGCGGCTGTCCAAGGTTTGCAACGTGAGGGAGCCCCACCGGCGTCGCCTTTGCAGGCCCAGGTCCTACCAGTGCCTCCTCCGAATGAACCCGCACACCAAGGCCAGAACCTCCACGGCTCCTCACAGGCCAACAACGAGGAGCGATGCTGCTGTCAGGGTTCAGCCCAAGCATCCCCCTGAAGGGAACCCTTAGTGAGGAGCCTAGGCAACGGTCCACAGCCATCGGAAGCCGAGTCGATCCTAGGACAACTTGCGCCAGAGCAGACTACCGTGGCGGAACCCCGGAATGGAGAGCTCGACAAGAAGGTCGAGAGACTCGAGCGCCAAATTGAGGCGCTCCACAGCAGGAAGGCGAGATGCGAGGGTGACTTCAAATTTACGACTAAGTTCCCATTTTTCCGCCAGATCGAGGATGAGCCGGTCCATCGAGGTTTAAAATATCCCAGGTGGAGCCCCACAATGGCACGACCGACCCCCTCGACCATCTGGAGAGTTACCGAGCCCTCATGGTGTTGCAAGGGTCCTCGGAGGCTATGCTTTGCAAGGCCTTCCCAGCGATGCTTCAGGGAGCGGCCCGGCTCTGGTTTTTCAGGCTAAAGCTCAATACAGTGTCTTCCTTCGAGTAGCTCGGCGGGCAGTTCACCACCAATTTCGCTGCCAGCCGACGTTAGCGGCGGACTTCGGACTCCCTCCTTGGCATCAAACAAAGGGAGGGAGAGTCTCTCAAAGACTATCTCGATCGTTTCACCGCCGCAACCTGGGAGGTCCGCGAGCTTGACCAGTCGGTAGCCATATCAGCACTGAAGACTGGGGCCCGGTCCTATAAATTTTTCTTTTCCATCGAGAAGAGCTTCCCCGTTGACTTCACAGAGGTGCTCGTCCGAGCTCGAAAGTACACGAAGGCCGAAGAGGCCATTGCTTCCAGGCGGAGCGCGACCGAGCAGACCTCCAAGAAGCAGAAGAGACGCCGCGAGGAGCGCGGTCATCCTAAAAGCCAATCCCCTCGCCGGAACAAGAACCTGCCTCGGCTGAGGAGTCCATCTCGGCC
>JAOXJJ010001205.1:32370-44626 GCA_025769935.1 Phoenix roebelenii
GGTAGGCGTCATAATACAAAATATTCGCCGAACTTCCATTATCTACCAAAACACACTTTACATCAAATTTATTTACAATCATAGAGATGACCACGGAGTCATCATGAGGAGTCTCAACTCCTTCCATGTCCTCATCCAAGAACGAGATGGTTTCAGAGGTGCGCTAATGCTTTGGGGGGATCCTTTTCTCAGCAGGTCCTCCGACCGAGGTTCCACCTCCAATTGTGTTGATGGTGCATTTTAAACCTCGATGGGACCGGCTCATCCTCGATCTGGCGGGAGAAGGGGGACTTAGTCGTAAATTCAAAGTCCCCATCGCATCTCGCCTTCCTACTGTGGAGCGCCTCAATCTGGCGCTCAAGTTTCTCGACCTTCTTGTCGAGCTCTCCGCTTCGGGGGTCCACCACAGTAGTTTGCTCTGGTGCGAGTTGTCCCGGAACCGACTCGGCTTCCGATGGCTGTGGGCCATTTTCCAGGCCCCTCGTTAAGGGTTCCTTCCGGGGGGATGCTTGGGCTGAACCTTGGCAGCCGCATCGCTCCTCGTTGTTGGCCTGTGAGGAGCTGTGGAGGTTTTGGCCCTGGGGTGCCGGTCCGTTCGGAGAAGGCACTAGCAGGACCTAGGCATGCAGAAGCGGCGCCGGTGGGGCTCCCTCACGTTGCAAATCTTGGACGGCCGCGGCCAAGGCTTGGACCTGCTGCACCAGGATGTCGAACTGCTCCGGCTGAACTTGCAGGGCTGAACTAGTCGGAGGTGGCGAATTCTGGACGGAGTGTCCCGGACTTGGTGGGAGACGCCGGGAGGCGTTAGAGGCTCCCTTGCTTCTCAACTTCATGGCCGCGACTCGGGCTCTTCCTCTAGCGCCAACTGTTGCTGGAAATTGGACCCAGGGGCGACCGGTCAGCCGAGAAGCAGGAGCTCTGGCGAACACTGGCGGGCGTCGTTCCGTCGGCTGGCGGCGTCCTCCGGTGATCCTGCAAAAAAGCCGGTGGCCGGATTTTTCGGCGCCGACCCTCCGATGCCTAAGTCAGAGGGGGGCAAGTGTATATGAAGAGAAATAATGTGTATCCAGAATTTTTTTTGTCTTCCAGCCCCCTCTAAAATGGAGGAGTTTTCCTTTTATAGAGGGGCGCTGGATTACCTGTGATGTGATGGGGCGAGGTTGCCGTACAACTGAGTACGTCGCATAAATTGGTGCACGATCATGTGAATTAATGATTTGCCGTAGGAGACGAGGTCAGAATCAGGAAGTTGTCACGGCCGACTAGACGCAGCCGAGCTGACTTGCCGTGGAGGGCTGGAGATCCGTAGATAGCAGGTGACATGCGCATTAATTGTTGAGTAAGTCAGAGGTCTGCAGAAGCCATGCGTGATGATAGTTGAGTAAGCCGGAGACGTGCATTAATTGTGGAGTAAGCCGGAGATCTGCGGAGGCCACGCGTATTAAATGCTAGGGGCGGTGGCAAGGTATGGTCTCTGATCAGGCTACGGAAGGATGTGACCGCGGTAGGTGAACAGCGAGGTCGGACTTCCGAGGTGGCGAGCTCTGAGGTCAAGAGCTCCGAGGTCAGGCACCTGATCGGGCGCCGGGTCGGAAGCTCGGAGGTCGGATGTATCTGAGATCGGGAGTTCGGGTGCCCCTGATTATATGTTCCATGATATACTCATGTACTTTGGGGCGATATGCTCGCTGCACTTAGGATGATATGAAAAATATTAGGGAACCACGGTGGTCAAGAAACTCTGGACGTTCAATGCACGTGCCGTGAAAAAGGTTCCTGAAAAAAAAAAAAAAACTAAAGAAGGAAGCCGTAAGCTGCCCTCTCCTCCTCTCGCCGCGACTACACGTCTGCAAGCACCACCCGCTGATACCCAGAGACAAGCAAAGAGCAACTGCAGATGGCCAAGCAACTGGAGGTAATCAGAGACAAGGCCTGCATGCGTTCATGGTCGAGGTCGCACAGATGGAAGGGCAAAACCCTTGCCCTCGTCCCCACCATGGGCTTCCTCCACCAGGGCCACCTCTCCCTCATCCGGGAGGCCAAGGCCCAAGCCGACGTCGTCGTCGTCTCCATATACGTCAACCCCGGCCAGTTCGCCCCCTCCGAGGACCTCTCCACCTACCCATCCGACCTCCACGGCGACCTTCAGAAGCTCGCCGACGCCGAAGTCGACGCCGCCTTCTGCCCCTCGAATATCTACGATTGTGGAAGCGATGGGGTGCCCGGGGAAGTGGGTTCTGGCGGTGGCGATGAGGGCACGGCGGTTTCTTGCCTCGAGGCCGGGGATGGTAGGGGGAGAGAAGGTCATGAGACATGGATTAGGGTCGAGAGGCTGGAGAAGGGGTTGTGCGGGAGGAGCAGGCCTGTATTCTTTAGAGGGGTTGCCACGGTTGTGGCCAAGTTGTTCAACATTGTTGAGCCTGATGTCGCGGTCTTCGGGAAGAAGGACTACCAACAGTGGCGTATTATTTGTCGGATGGTAAGATTCGAATTTGCGATTCCTCGTCTGTCCTTATTTTCCTTGATTTTTTTTTTTGTGTTCGATTTATCTTTTTTTTTCTTTGGAATTAATATTGCTTGATAATTTACAAAGGATTGATATTAGATACTAAAAGGGGATTTGGGAAAAAGGACTTCTACATGATAAAATGGTTGAGAAACTAGTAAATCCTAATATAATACCTAAAATCGACATGGAGCCTTCCACGTATGAGGGAGAAAATGGGAGAAAGATAACAAAAAAGAACGTAAACCAGCATTGGTTGACAGATTGGTTCCATGAGAAAGTTAACAAAAAGATTGTAAACCTCATATTGGTCTATATTGACTCCACATTTGACCAGCACAAGCTGACATGGGCTGATGGAAATTGGTGCAATTGGTATGGTGGTTTGAACCATTATATGATGCTTGTGAAGATCTGGCATAGTATGCATCACCACTTAAAACCTTGTGCGAAACTACGGTGAGCTGATTTACCAAGTGAGGTGATATCTGATCTTCCAAGTCAAGTTTTTTTTTTTTTTTCTTGTGGTTGGCGTGCAGGGGTGGTGGTGGTGTATGGGACTGGAAAATAAGCATTTTGAAGTACACAATTTCAGAATGGATTAATCCTTGAGCTAAGGTGATATAATTCTTAGGACTAGGGCTTCATGTATGATAACAAGAGATATTTGGTTGTGATGGGAATAGTCTAGATGATTCAAGTAAAAGTGGTAAAATGACTTGAATACAAGACCTATATACTTCCTAGGGTTTACAAATACCTAATGAGTGAACACTATAAAGAGAAAACAGTTGAGTACTAAGACTTGTTCACCAATTTCATCTTTAGGATTTGGTACCAAATGCGATACTGTGTTCTTAGAATGGAAAAAGGGGGAAATAAGTTTTAATGCAAGAGAAATTAGGGTTTAGGATCTAGTTTTGATGACAAGCTTTTTAAAAATGCTCTGAATGATTCTAAGTGATGGATTGCTGGTTTAGGAAGCACATATTATCTCCAATTCTTGATGTTTTAAACAACTAGTAAAGAAAGAGCTAGAAAAGCGTAAGGGGGTTAATAGAGGAGGAATAAGAAAGGTTCAGATTAAATGGTTGAGCCCGCACCCCCCCCCTCTCTTCCCACACACACACAGAGAGAGAGAGAGAGAGAGAGAGAGAGAGAGAGAGAGGAAAACAAAAGAAATAAGAAATACACCTCCAAGTCTGCCTTATTTGATAACCAATCTATTCTCTTGACAAATTGATAAAATAATTTGAAGGGAACTTAACACCTGATTCATTTTTGACTGCCATTTTATGTTTAGCCCTTGCAAGCAGCACTTTACGTTTTTGTCCTACACACAGGTTGGCTGGTATTTTATTAACAGTTATGACTGTGCTGGCATGCATTGATGCTTGGTTCTACGCTCAGTTGCATCTGTTTTATACACAATTATGCTTGACTATGTTTAGGGCTATGGACTAAAGTTGAAATGGCCATTGAAATCAAGGGTGGGAAAAGATTTCTAGTTGACAAAGACTAAATGTAAAATGGTAGTTAATCAAAGGACCAGGTGTCGGTTACGCCTAATTGGAATCCTCAATATTCAATTTTACCATATTTTTTTTTACTCCTACCCATAATAAAAATTAAATATTAAATTTATTTATGTTGAACTTTTGATGAGTTTTTTCGGCTTTAATATTATGGGATTTAATAATTACTAGGAGTCTCTATATCAAGAATCTACACTTTATGATCCATTTTCTAGTTGCTAATAAGTGTGTGTTCATTGATGGCCATTTCTAGGTTCATGATCTTGATTTTGCAGTAAGGGTAATTGGTTCAGAGATAGTTCGTGAAGCTGATGGTCTTGCCATGAGCTCACGCAATGTGCACCTCTCACCTGAAGAGAGGGAAAAGGTTTGTTTTTTATTTTAGACATATTTTATATCCATCTCATTTTTAACATTTAGCCAATACTAAGAGAACACAACATGCTTATCAAAGTTTGCTTTATATTTTGGTATCAAAGGATGGAAAACCAATATGAATGTTTTTTGCATTTTATTTTATGTATAATCCTTGTTATATGTAATATTAGTATTTGAAAGGCTTGAAAATATGAAAGTGGCAATACATGTGCTAAATAAGATGCTAAAATGATTTAAACTTGGGAAAATACTTGTATATCATAATCATGTTAATAGTTAAGGTTGTTTTGACACCTCCATTTTTGGAACAATATTAAATTGCTTATTCAAACCCTAGGTAAAAGGTAGGATGTTGGTTATATGTTTCCTAATAGATGCACACTGAAGCTAAATTCATGAAATGAATTGTAATCCTATATTTGCTTATGCCAGGGGGCCACTTGTAAGTGATGTGCGACTGGATGCAAATTGGATGAAGCTGGTTAGGTCATCATCCTTAGTATTGTTTGCCCAATGTATCTCTGTTAAGGTGACAAATAGATAAGGATTAGCAAGGTCATCACTCATAAATAATGTCAATTTAACTTGGGTTAAGTGAAAAATTGGTAGGACTTCACTAAATTTAGAGTAGTGCTTAGAAGCAATATATTGCAAATGAGCCTACTTATAGTGGTGAGATGAGATGGTTAGAGATCTCATTAAATGGAGCAAAAGTAAGCAATGAAGCTAGGTCCATAGGGGTAGAGTCTGGTACTTGAAATGTTAAAACATTAACTTAAATAGGTAGGGAGCTGATGAATGGGAATAATCTACATTACATGGTCGGAAGAATGCAAAATACCTGACAAAAAGGATGAAAATCTAAGGAAAATGACCTTTAAATGTCAACAAATTACTAGAAATGGTACCAAAATATTGATGGATGAGAAAACAGGGACTAGGTAAGGGCATAAAGATTGTAAGTGATAGACCACTAGTTATGAAGTTGGATTTAGTTGAGGATATGAAAAATATCACAACTTGCAAGGAAAAAAGTGAACCAATGCAAGAAAATATTGAATGGAGAAGGCCTATTTACATCAGTTGAGTTGAATGGTCATGTAGGAAGCAAAATTTGAAGTTTGACCAAAATAGATTGGTTTTTCCCCGTCTCTAGTTGTTACTTATCCTGGGTCTTGGTATTGGTTAGTTTCAACTAGTTTTGGTCAGAACCAAATAGTTTTGGCCCAATTTAGGTGGTACAGCTAGTTTGGTCAAAACTGATTGAAATTTCGTCATAGACACTGTGTATTAATTAAATTAGTCTTCAGTGTCATTTTGGAACCATTTCTGCATATTGTTATATATATCTGGCTAGATAATATCCATGTATGGGTCATTTTATCAATTTTTAGAGTTAGAACACGAACTACAGAACAGATACTTATGGATAATAAATCTTATCTTTGAGAATGGATTAGGCCCCTTGTATAGTGAATTGAAAAGGTTTATTCTTGGATTTGCTAGATGTTAACTTAAGTGATTGCTTAAACCATTAAACCATATCTAATATGGTCATTTTCGTAGTTTATCAATTATAGGTTATATACTGTTTTTTTTTTTTTTGATTGGCAGTAATCGTTTGATGAAGTTTACATTAATATGAATTTCTATGTTGCTATATTTTACTTTGATAGTTGTTTAGTTTGTTAGGTACTTGCTTAGTACTTTGTAGCTGAACAATTGAGTGCAACATAATTGCATAACATTTCATTGGATTATAAGTCTATTTTTATTCTTATTGCATTTAAGCTTTCAGCTTGTAAACACCAAAACCATATATCTAACATGACCAACAATACAATATGATCTAAAGCAAGATTTTACATCTTGGTACTAGGTCACATACAGGTACCTTACTGGTATTGCATGACATGAAATGATATAACCCCATACCGACACATAGTGTGTTGGAAAAGCACCAATACCATATTGTATTGGTTCGCTTCTGGTCTGGTATGGATGCTTGGTATAGACCAATACGGTCCAATATATAAAACCTTTCTTCAAAGTAACATGATATGTTTATGTGCATTGTTCTATTATTCTCTGAATTTTCTTTTTCCTTTCATACTTTGGCCAATATGTAAACTCAAATTCCCAAAATTGAAACCTGATCAGTCCTATTAGAAACTTGGTGTTAAAAGGTAATATAGGATATGAGAGATTTTCATGGCAGACACAGCATTTGGTGATGGGAATGCATGAGAGATGCAAATACTTGATGGCTTATGATCTAACAATAGAAATACATATTCTAAGAAGGTGGATGAACATTTTAGTTACATTTAAAGTCGATCTAGTGTCATGAATTCTCTTTCTTGCATAAGAGAAAGATCTTATCTTTGCAAGATGATAGGAGGAGAAAGCTTTTGACCAAATACGACATAGGCTAGTAATCTTGGATTTGCTTACTAGGAATAAAAGAAAAGAAATGAGAATATGAAATGCTTAAGGATAAAGTGGTAGATTGTAAAAGGAGAAAGTTTGACATTTCTAGCAAAGATATTGAAGGAAATCTGAATTTGAGAGTTGAATTAAACGGGCCACTAGAGAAGATACTAGGGACTCCTAAGGTAAGGGACATACAAAGACAAAATGTGCTTTAAACCAGGGATATAATGCAGTCTTTTACAGAATTTGTCGATCTTTCTATAGTCTGGTAGTTGTGTGGTTATGGTTTTGTGTACTAGTAAATATTAGATAGAAAGGTTTAGTTGTTGGAATTGTTGAAAATTTTGGGGTTAGTCTTTTTGCTAAGTTCTTTTCAATTGTTGCTATGTTTGTTATTTCTGTAATTTCTTGCATAGGGAAAACTCATTTGCAAGTGGCTGATGGATCATTATCAAGAATAGGGAGCTATACCTATACATTTTGCTAGTTGTTGTACCTTCTGCCACGGACAATTATCAAAATTGTCTTCAGTTTACTCAAAACAATTTTTTTCCTTTCTTTTGATTTTGAAGCTAATGTTAGCATTGCTAACCTTTAGTGACTTCTTTTTGACACTTGGATGATACCTGCCTTGAGTGATGTATTCTGTTATATATAAACAAACTCATGGAGCATATAAATAAATTTTTTTTCTGACAAGTGAGTCTATTATTAAAAATGTTTTGAGTCTTAGTTTGTTTTCTTGTGTCTGCATTCTGGTCTGGTTCCAAATAAAAGTATAAATCTTCATGCAATTACATTTTGAGTGTTTTAATCTTGCAGTTGTCAGAACATACCTTTTCTTATACTGTTGTGATATGGTAATTACTCTCATGTATACTTGTAATAAATTTTTCTTGTTTGCATAGGCATTGTCCATCAACAGGTCATTGTTACAAGCTAAATTTTCTTTGCAAAAGAAGAAACACAGTTGCCAAGACCTGAAAAATCTAGTAGTTCAGACAATAACTAAAGCTGGTGGTAGAATTGATTATGTTGAGGTAAGATGATAAGGAAACCCAACTCCCCTCCTCTCTCTCTCCTTTGTCTCTTTTTATTTGCTTGCATATCTGGATAGGCCTTGCTTATTAAGATCCGCTACTCATTGTTGCAAGGGAAACTACATATAGTATAGAGAAGTTAATCATAGCCAAATGCATGTTGTATGCGTTTAATAACGCCTGTTGCATCAGAAATCATGTCACAAAAAAGTTTCATACACATGTCAACATTTACCACAGAGCTTGTCCGGATGTATACTTTTACTTTATTTTGTTGATTAATGGTTGGTACAAGCCAGTTTAAGTATGTAAGGTTCTTTGTCAACAGTATGCCCTAGAATTAATCTCTAGATAGCCTTAAAGGTGAGGATTAAAACTTAAACACAACCACCCTGCAAAAAACAGATATCGTGAAATATCATGACTGTGAACTAGTATTGGGCATGTGTAATGCACTTGGATAGAAGCATGGATAGCTATCATTTTGTGGGAGATCACAATTTTTTTCTAATATTTCTGTGACCTGATGAATAAACCCTTATTTTGGCTGGTGCGCTTCTATAAAAGGTTTTAACTCCACCCATTTTGGTCATCATCAACAACTGATTGTATCACACCCAATAATGTAAATATCAATCCAAAATGCACTGATGCATAAAAGTTTCATTAATTTCCTCCAAATCCCCAGTCCGGTCACATCTTGATCAAGTATAATTGGAATCCTTAATTTTGCAAAATGTATATTTAAAAATCAAGCATAGAAGTTGAGACAACCCAGCTTACAAGGTTGTTTGATTAGTTGTTCCTTGATATACTGTCTATCTGCTACTATGTTGCAGAATAATAATTACAATACAACTACCTTGGACCTTTAATCAGAAATTCATTATCAAAATAGTTGCTTTACTCGTGGTATTTTTGCTTCTAGTCTTTACACTTCCCAATACCCCTACTTTGCTTCTTACGTCTCTATATTTCTAGATTTTAACTGACAGAGGTGGTTGATCTCTGTCCATAGGCAAATATTCCTAATGTCGAAAGGTATAATATGTTGCCCATCAAAGAATTTGTAGTGCCTCATCCTAGCAATATTTTCTTGAGACATGCATAAATTTGCTGGAAAAAAGATATTCAGATGAGTCATGATTAATTAAATTTATTTAGCATTTGACTGGTAGTCTTGCTTGTCATTCAAGATTAGTAAGCAATTATTCTAGATCAGCAATTTGGTATGTGGGTCCTTTGGAGTTTTGAAATGTAAACAAGCTTGTATTAAGTATTTAATCATCTATAGGCAGATCATCATGCTTTCCTTTGGTGATTCTTATCCTCTCTTGATCTTAGCTTCACAAGTTTATCAATACCATCGAAGCAAAAACACCCTTTAGCCTTCTAGTCCCCATATGATCTTTTTTTTTTGTTGATAACAATGCCAACGGTAGGTATGATGTTCTAAATAAGTACTTATGTATGATGTTGTGGTTAACCTGACACTTCTATATCTGCAATAATTTCCAGGCATTGAGGTTTATGAAAAACCATGTTTTTTTGTATCGATCCATACCTCCTAGTAGGGTATACCGTACTGATTTGATAGGCTTTCGGTATGGTAGGGGGGCTCAATACAATACCGTACTACATGATACAGATGTACAACTGCTGTCTTGTCTCTAGCAGTGTACCATATATTAATAGGGGGTGTGTGTTGTACCCCTGACCTATACCTGTGAGTTACTGGTATTGGGTTTAGTACCAAGATTGAAACCTTGTAACAACCACTACAATCTGCGTATCAGAAACTTGGAATGCTGTTTTTAGCTGAGTCTGTTAATCATGTTACTACTATGTGGAACATATTTGGATCATGTTGACTTAGTGGCTTGATGATCTCGATGGCAATGCTTATTTTCTTGATTTTTTTTCATTTAGTATGACACATTTTCACCTTTCTTAATTCAGAATCTCAGATGTTTCCTTTCAGTTATGTTTCATATTGTTTTATACTCTTTATATATATATTTTTTATGATGTTTCATTGTGTTCTTCCATGAAGAAATATAATTCATTACGAGCACATCCATCTTATATATTTTTGAGGATGGGTTTTGATACCTTTCCTGCGCTATTGTAATCAAAAGTTAGGGAACAATGATGAAATGTACCATTTGATAGATATTTGAGTGATGCTACAACTGCCTCTCAATAACTGTAATCAGGTTTGATATTTAAAAGAAAAAAATCTCACTGTTACTACATAGATATCCATAGAAAATTAATATTCTAATGTTTATAGGTATATAAGTTGAATTTATGGGTCATGGTGGTGCGCAATGTTTATATTAGTGTTACAAATTTGCAAAAGAAGTTTAATGCAAGCTGATGGAATATAGGAGTACCATCTCAGGTCAAATGGATAAATTATACAGTTATCTTTTGCATACCGTTTTCTAGATTATTTATTCTGAACTTTATTTCGTTTTAATAAAAATCGGTAATGAGCACAATATCGAGGGCTTGCTCAAATGGAAGCAGTCCTTGCCACTTGGGCAAGGGGTTGGGGGTTCTATTCTGGTTGGAGTCAGCCCCTCCGAGAGTGGAGCAGGTATGGCGTAGAAAAGCTGGGGAGTAGCTCCCTCCTAATCTCAAGAAATGAAATCAATTATAGGCACTAAAGGAATGAATTCTATGTTCTGATCAACAAGGAAAACATGTTTTTACAATATTGTAGAATAGGGTGAAGGCAATATAAGAAAAGGCATGCTGTTTATTTGAGTAGATAATGTCAAAACATCTTGTCGGGAGTTGCTAGAAGAGATTGTGAGAGTTTCTTGAAGATATTTATTCTTTCATTTTTATATTAAATGAACATAACATTAAGGATTAAAACATGAAATAGAGGGGGGGGGGGGCGAAATAGAGAGGGGTAGCAAAGTGCAACATGCTGAACCATAACTATTGCGGTGAAGTCTTAAGTTGACTTTATATACTTGGATCACATCAATCACATGAGGAATGATACTCTAGAGTTGTGCAGAGCAATTTCACCGATTTATAGGATAATGCTGACCGAGTTCCAGTTGTCGACAGACCATTGCAGATCTTAATGTGAGTGATATAAACTTGATGGTTTATCGAGTTGTCAAAAATCGAATGAGGATTAGTTTGGTGGGTATTTGATGATTGGAGTCCCCTACGCTTGGAAGATCTTAACAAAAGTTATGAAGGCATTGACCCAATGCACATCCATCCATGGATCCAAAAGAAAAATGTTCTTTAAATTTCAGTACCCAATTACAAAAAATGACTCTTAGATGTGAAAACTATGATCAAGATTTATTAATATATCATATCAAAGACAAGATTCTTGATATTTATTAAGTATGGCACCAAAAGAATATATAATATCACCTCTCACAACCATATGTGGATGTACATCAGTCCATTCATCTTCAATTTAGTATGCCCATTTCTTCACTTTGCTCTATGGACACGACTAAGAGTCGATTTGTGATCAAGATCAATCATGGGTGACATGTATCAATAAGAGTCCAGATTAACTGTGACCAAGTCATGGCAATCATTTAGTCTGGTTATAAACTTGATGGTTGATCCAATTGTTAAAACATGAGGGGCTTGATACCTTGGGCCAACTAGCATGGAACCTAACTTGCAAAAAAAACTGCGCTGCCCATTCGGTATCTGCTCAGGCTGCATATATGGGTCACCTGGATGCCTACTGTATAATACATCCACATAAGAAAGCTGCACAAGCCCTACTAAATGTAGCCATGGAGCTGCATATGCATGTTCAATAGATCAGTTCTTAAGAATAGTCTAAATGGTAGTCAAATTTTTAATGCTTTATCTTTCTTTGGACTAAACTGACTTCTATAAGAACCTTGCATTTCTTCAAGTTAAATGATTGTGATGCAAAAGTGGAGTTAGCTTAGGTCTCCACTAAAAATCCACAATTAAAGCCCAAGAAATCAACTTGACTCAGGGAGAAGCCCTAGAAGGCCTACTGATATAAGTCTCATGTATTAGAGAAGATAAAAAAATCTATTGTTTTTGCTAGAATCAAATATGATTTGGTATTCTTGATCTTTTGCCTTGTTTGAGGAGGTTATTGGGATATGATGTAGTGGATGATATTGAAGGCAAGATGCTCAAGGATAACATATTGGCCAAGATCAAATATTTCTCTTAATCCTGTAATTTTATTTACCGCTTTTACAATTATCCCATGATCACAAAGGTCATGTCAGGATATAGTTTTGACTTTCTTCAAAGTAGGGAAAAATATGACTTAGTGGTTTCTTTTAAGATGGGATAGGATGATATTGAAGCAAGATGCTCACACACCA
>JAOXJJ010001205.1:63910-81617 GCA_025769935.1 Phoenix roebelenii
AGAGAAGAAGAGAAGAAGAGAAGAGAAAGAAATAGGACTCTCTTGTCCTTTTTTTTATTCCTCCTCTCTTTTCTTCTTTCCTTTCTCTTTTCCTCTTCTTCTTCTTCTTCTTCTTCTTCTTTGGCAAAATAGGGGAATGTGCCAGCATCCTCTCTAGAACAAGGGAGGACTAATGAGGCCCGTTGGTGGCTACGGTGGTCACTACCAGCTGGAGGACCGACGGTTAGGCTACTATCAATGGCGATTGAAGATGTCGAGAATTGAAAATGACCAAAAAGATAGGGCCAAACAGAGACCCTTTATATCGGTTGATTCTAGATTCCAGTCCACTTGCCGGTGGTTTGGACTTCAGTGATGGCCACGCACCAACACAGGAAACTAACCAGAAACATTGGTGATGAAGACCAATGTATTGACTACTGGAAAAGGTGAAAAAGGGTCTGATTTTTTAATATGAAAATAGGGTTATCTCTCTCTAACAATTCTAGTGGATTTTTTGACCGACGATGGAGTTTTGTACAAAAGAAGGAAGGAAAAGAGTTCAATGGACTTACTTAAGACTCTGACAAGCCTTAAGTTGAAATCTCCGATGAGCATGAGATCCAAGGTCGTTGGAAGTCAAGAGGCAAAGAAAAAAAAAGAATCAGTAGTGGTCTAGCAATGGTGGTCGACAAAATCTATCGATGGTGAGGTGAAGGGGAGTGCAGGGTTCCTTAAATAGTCGGAGGAGGTTAGATTTCCTAGCCCTCATCGAAGATTGGGGTAGAGGAGTTGTCCATCTCCTCCTTCAAGTCGAACAAGGTTCTACCTTGTTTTCTATTACATTGTTTTTTTGTTTTGGCCCATTGGGCTGTTTTGGGCCAATCAAATAGACCAAGCCTAGTAGACGGGGTGGTGCCAGGTGTGACGTACTCACACTTGGGACTCGAGCCAGAGCCCAGAGGGGTAGCTGAGCCGGGCCCATGGGTGGGGAAGGCATGAGTAAAACCGATCGGGGTGCCCAACACATGGCCATTTCTGCCCGCATCGAACATTCTCCTGGCAGGGCGGGGGCCCAGTGGGGGCTGCTACGCAGGGATGGGCTTGTCCCTTCCTTCCCTTACCCCTTTTCATTAGCAAAAAAAAAAAAAAAAGGGACCAAGCCTAGCTCTCATAGGCTAGGTATTATAGTTTCCGCCTCTTAAAAAAAAAATCCTCAAAAGTTTCTCACCAGAGTCTTGAAAAATTTAGGGTTACTATCTCAAGCAATCCTCTAAGTTCAAGAATAAGTTTTTCATTAAATTATTGATCTTATTAGCTTAAAAATAATTAAAATCACTACACTTCCATTGTGCACTCTAATTTAAACCGACCAATACACCTGTGTCAAATTTAGGTTTCTAAGTTATATCACAACTATCATAAATTAATGTCACAATGTCCCTTTTGTCTATCCACCTATGCTCATTCTATGTCTGATTCTATATGTTATGATTTATCCACTTATGCTTTGATATCATATTAACTGTCATGCTCCTGACTCAAGATTGCAAGGTAAGGTTGTGACAACCGTTGCATACTCATAGAGAAATCTTCCTGCAAGCATGAAAGGTATCTCAATGTGATATAATAAATAAACCAAAAAATAAATTTAAATAACTGATGTTCAAACTTTAATTTAAATAATTTGAACTAAATTTTAATATCTCACAGAACCCATAGTATTTAAAAGATCTTATATCAAACTCTAGTGAAATCTTAATCTAAATTAAAGATGTAAAATTCTGCCATTAGTCACTCTCTCAATGATAATCCCATGCTGTCTTAGTTCTTAGAATCTATAAAAGCAGTAAGTTATGGAATAATGAGTATACAACCTAGTAAGCAATGAACACTTTAACTATATAAATTAGATGATAAATTAAATAATTATTTATAGAAAATAAGCATATGTGATTCATTAATTCAAAACTAAATCTAGATATACATTATCATAAAATTATGCATGCTAATTTCAATCCTTTCAAAATCAAGTTTTGTTCATAATTCTAAATTCTTTCAAAACATCAGGTTTTCTATGGTAGGCTTATGATACTGTGCATCTGCTTGCAGTTTGTTACGCATCATTTTATAGCAAAGTCCTTTAGGATCGTGTATTGGCTTGCAGTTTGTAGCACATCTTTTTGTAATATAAATTTTTCAGGACTAATCAAGTACCAATGTACTAGCTCCCATTAGCAGGGTTCTTAATATAGTCAGGTTGAGAGTTCAAAACAATAATGTGGTTTTAACCAAGATGACAACCTAAAAGGAAGGGGATGAATTGGGTTTTTCAAAACTTTTTACAAACATTAGATAATAATTAAATAAAACTAATTTACACTTTAAATATACATAGAAAAATGAGAAATAAATAAATGCACAAAATAAAAACAAGCAAAAATAGCTCAAACTCAAAGATTTTATAGTAGTTTGGAGCCAAACTCAGCTCCTACGTCCACTCTCTAAGGCCTTCTCCTTAAAAAATTTACTATAATCTATGAACAAGATTATAATACAGTTGTTTTCCATGCTCACAACTATACCTAGTTGATTTTTCTGGCAATCAACCCAAACCAAGCTATTTTGTTAGTATAGCTAAACCAACTCTGAGTTCCAACACATAGAAATTCCTTATTGATTTTCAAGCTTAGCAAAACTTAGTCAATTTGCTAGGACAACCAACCGCAATTAGCTTTTTTATTGGTACAGCTAAACATTACAAAGTAGCTGATTTTTCATGGAATTATCCACACCAAAACCCCACACGAGATTCTCTAATCTTGTGCACAAAATAAAGATAGAAAATAAAATATAAAAAACATCTACAAAGGTTGGATTAATGCTATTAAAGCTCAAGTTTGATTGCTCTAAAAGTTGCAATCTTGGTGAATAGAATTCAACACTTTTTCTTTCCCTTTCTTGCTTGCTCTTAATGTTATGGTGGAACTCAATGATTGAAAGTTGAAGCTCTCTCTAAATGTTTGAAAGCTCTTTTTGAGGTGGGTGGAGGCTTTGAATGGTCACTTCTCAAATCGATCCTCGAGTTGAAGCTCAAGAAGTAATGGTTGAATTGTATTTCTCTCTTTTACCTCATCCACTCAGTCTCCTTAATCCATTACTTTTCAATTTAATTTGGAAGCATTTATAGCTTAAAAATTTGTTGGAGAGAAATTTCTAGCTGTTGGAGTGGAGAAAGTAGCCATTGGAAGCTATTTTGTATGTTCTGTGCTCATAGACAACTAACCATTAAAGCTATCACTCATAGAAGGGTCGACAGTGCTGGGGTCGACTTCTAAATTCTGAGGCCGACTCCTGAAAACTTGGGGTCAACATCTGAAATTCTGGATCGACTCATGAAGTCTTAGGGTCGACTCCTGAAGTCTTGAGATTGACTATTGAGACTCTAGGGCTGGAAATGGCTATCTTTTGTCTCTAACCTATGGTTTTCTGGGGTCGACTCCTAAAGTGTCTGAAAATGGCCATTTTCTATCTCTGATCTATGGCTTTCTAGGGCTGACTCCTACAAGTGTGGGGTTGACTCATGGTGTTTTGGGGTCAATGCTTCTTCACTTAGGGTCGAATTCTCCACTACAAAAGCTTTTATAATACTTCAAATATTTCTCAAACTTTAAGATTTGTTCTTCCAGACTTCTCCAACCTTTCAAAATCATAGAGATCCCTATAAAACAAATTAACTACTCCAGGAATACAAAATCATTAGTATATACTCAAATATTTTGTACTTTTAAAAATTAATCCATTGGCTCGACAATCTCTTCCTTTTTGATGATGACAAAACTTTGGGTATGTGCAAAATAAAGCATGTTGTGTTTTTAGGATTTATACATAATTAATTTATTTATGTCTAACATGAAGTAAACAAATAGATGCCTTAAGCACATACTTCATGAATGCTTCATAAAATTTAGATTAACTCATGCTAATATATATTCAATTAAGCATATACTTAACTTATTCTCTTTCCTTTTTTAACAACATCAAAAAGTTACTTTTTAAAATTTAGAGAATGACAAAAAATTTACAGCAACTTCAAGTTTATCCCTAATTTTTTTAGGATAATTGAAGAGCTTAATGATGCAAGCATTAAAGATCATATTTAAAGATTTTAATCAGATTTTAGAGCATTTTGGGTTCAGGAGTTAGTTTTCTTCAAAAATTTCAGATTTAGAAATACTTTACTTTCTATCTCCTTCTTTTTTTATTAAATTAGAGCTATTCAAGATTAATTTTATTGGTGCCAGAAATATTAAATATAAGAGTTGTAATTTTGTTTATGACCGAAACATTTGATATATCAACCAAATAGCAAACTTCAAGTTTTACAAAGTGTATCCAAATAAATTTCAAATTATATTTTTGATGAGGCTTATTGGAAAGAATCATTTTTTATTTCTTCATATGTTTGGCATTCTTTCTCCCCTTTTTGGAGAAGTCTTTAATTTATGCTATGTTCCGTATGATCTCTCCCCCTTAATTAATCATTCGTTTTAAAGTTTCTAGATTTGTGAATAGTTTTCAATGAAACTTTTAGATTAAATAATTTGAGAAAGTATTTGTTATACATTGCAATTCAACTTGATTCAGCTTTCCTTATTTTCAAATCTTTTTTATAAAGTTTTTAATATTTTTGACCAAATATGGGGCTGTTATTAACGAGTTTCAGCCAATATTGGAAGATTACAACATGTATCAATGTATTAAGTACAAATATCATAGAATTAGAGCATGTAAGGTATCCCAAAGAGATTTATCAAAATCAACTATTCTATTACTATTTCAGTCCAAACTAACTTGTTTACAAATTCAGAATTATTTGTTCATTTTTAAGAATCCATTTTGTTCCATTTTAGGATTATCTTTCAAATATTATTTTTTAGCTTCATCAGTAATTTCAAGTTTAAATCAAAATACCCAAAAATTGATTTATGTTTGATTAATTAAGAAATCAAGTTTCGATTTTAGGTATCTAAATTTTCTTAAATCTTTGTTCACTAGTGATTATCATTTCTTTGGAAATCCAGATTTTCTTATCAGTAATATTTTTAGGTGAATATGTATGTGCCATGTGTCCCTTTATTTCACAGTAATTATATTTTATGAATGGGCAAATACACTTTTGTTTGGCTGAAAATATATCTAATTTCTTCTTTCCATATGTAAGTTTTGAAAGCTCAGTATTTAAATCTTCTAATTTTAATTTTAGATCATTATTTTCTATTGTTAATTGATCTTTTTCTTTTGAAAATATTTTTTTCTTTAAATAGTCTGGAGTTTATTTTCCTAATTTTTTTATTTTTCTTTCCTAATTGTTTTAGTTCAATAAGAAGATCTTCAAATGCATCTTGTAATTATCTAACATAAAATTAAAATTGGATTCTGGTTTTACCTCTTTTTCCTGTGCCATAAAGCATAAGTTGTTTTCCATTAGTTGTTCTTCTTCCTTGAAGATGAAATCTTTGCTATCGCTCTAAGTTGCCTTTTTCTTCTTGCTTGGCTCTCCCTTAGTTGAAGCTTTCTTTTTTCTCATCTTTTTCTTTCTTTTTTTGTTCAACTTTTCCTTAGCTGAAGCTTTACCTTTTTCTTCTTGCTTCTTCTTCTTCATCTTCAAGAAGCTTCTGAATTTTCTGATGATTATTGATAGGTACTCATCTTTATTACCAGATTTCTTAATTTTTATGTCATCTTCCTGATTTGAGGATTTGAACGCTAATATTTTCTTCCTTTTATTGTTATCATCTTCTTGATCTATCATAATTAGCTCATGGGTCATGAGGAAACCCAAGAGCTCCTCTATAGATAGCTTATATAGATTCTTTGCCTCTTGAATAGCCGTCACTTTTCTTCCCAATACCTGAAAAAAGATCTAAGAATCTTTCTCACAAGATCAGCATTAGTATATGATTTTTCTAATGATTTAAAATCATTAATAATATTTATAAATCTTTAAAATATTTTAGAAATAGATTCATATGATTCTATTTTAAATATTTTATAGTTTGGTGCTAGCATATTAATTTTGTTCTTTCACTTTAGTAGTGCCTTCATGAATTATTTCTAAATTATCTCAAATTTTCTAAGCAGAAGAACATGTACAAATTCTATTAAATTTATTTTTGTTAAGTGCATAATAAAATATAGTCATTGATCTTGCATTCAATTGTGCTAATTTCTTGTCATTATTGTCCCATTCACTTTCGTGTTTGGGAATCTAAACTCCATTGATAATTTTAGTAGGTGTGTGCGGCCCATGTGCTATTATATTCTATAATTCATAATTTGTGTTTGAATAAAAATTTTTATTCGGGCCTTCCAGTAGGTGTAATCTAACCCACTGAATAGACGTCTTACAATGAGTGTCCTTCAATAAAATACATTCCAAGAATTTCCATAAGGATCTTAAGCTCTAGATGGTTAGGTATATAAAAGATAAACGAGTAGCAGCTCTAATACCAATTGTTGCTCAAGATGATAACCCAAAGAGAGGCGGGGGGGGTGAATTAGGTTGTTCCAATTTTTTTACAAACTTCAAACAATGATTAAATAAAACTAATTTAAATTTTAAAGTGTGCATAGAGAAATAAGAAATAAATAAATGCACAAGATAAGAACGAGTACAAACAACTCAAAAATAAAGATTTTATAGTGGTTTAGAGCCAAACTTAGCTCCTACGTCCACTTTCAAAGGCTCCTCCTTGAAAATTTCACTGTAATCTATGAACAAGATTACAACATAGTTGTTTTTTAGGCTCACAATAAAACTCAATTAATTTTTTTGGTAATCAACCAAAACCAAGCTATGTTGCTGGTACAACTAAACCAACCTTGAGTTCCAACATTAGAAACTTCTTGCTGATTTTCAAGCTTAGAAAACTTAGTCAATTTTCTAGGACAGTTGACCGCAACCAACTGTTTCATGGGTACAACTAAACATTACAAGGTAGCTGAATTTTTACGGTATCATCCACATCAAAACCCCACACGAGATTCTCTAATCTCGTGCATGAAATAAAGATAGTAAATAGAATACAAAATAACCTCTACAAAGGTTGGATTAATGACATTGAAGCTCAAGTTTGATTGCTTTAAATGTTGGAATCTTGGTGAATAGAATTCAACTCATTTTGTTTCTTTTCTTTCTTGCTCTTGATGTTATGGTGGAACTTGATGATTGAAATTTGAAGCCCTCTCTAAATATTTGAAAGCTCTCTTTGAGTTGGGTGGAGGCTTTGAATGGTCACTTCTTAAATTGATTCCCGAGTTGAAGCTCAAGAGGTGGTGGTTGACTTGTATTCCTTTTTTTTATCTCATCCACTCAATCTCCTTAATCCATTACTTCTCCAATTTAATTTGGAAGCATTTATAGCTTGAAAACTTGTTGGAGAGCAATTTTTAGCTATTGGAGAGGAGAAACTAGCCGTTGAAGGCTGTTTTGTACGTTTTGTGCTCGTAGAAAACTAACCATTAAAGCTGTCGTGCGTAGAGGGGTCGACTCCTAAAGTGCTGGGGTCGAACCATGAATTGTTGGTGTCAACTCCTAAAATTCTGGGGTCAACTCCTAAAATTATAGGTTCGACTCCTAGTGTAGGGGTCGACTCTTGAGGTCCTAGGGTAGACTCCTAAAGAGTCTGAAAATGGCTATCTTCTATTTCTGACCTGTGGCTTTCTAGGGCTGACTCCTACAAGTCTAAAATTGACTCCTGCAATTCTGGGGTCGACTTCTCTTTACTTGGGTTGACTCCTTCCCTACAAAAGCTCCCAAAATATTTAAAATACTTTTCCAACTTTAAGATTTGTTCTTTTAAGCATCTCTATGCTTCTCCAACCTTTCAATCTCATTGAGCTCTCAATAGAACAAATTAACTATTCCAAAAACATGAAATCACTAATATCATACTCAAATGTTTTGTACTGTACTCATGAAAATCAATCCATTGGGTCAACATGCAGTTTCATATTCCAATTCGATAAAAATACCAAAAATCATGCAGTATCGAAATCGATCAATCATAATCCATACCATGATCATAAATCATCATAATATTTCAAAATAAAATATATTCAATAATAAAATACTTTTCATCGAGTTCATGCATCATGGATAGTCGATTCAAAATTTATTAATATAACAATCTTATAATTGTCGATAAATTTAGAAAAAAATAAAGCATGACTTACCTTGCGAGTGAAACTGTTGATCAATTATGTTTGATCTCCTATTTGATTTTGATGAGCCCAAAACACTTGAGTATATTTCTTATTGTACTAATGAATTTAAGTGAGTGTTTCAGGAGAAAATAAATAAAAACTTAAGAAGAATTTATTAGGAAAATGTTCAAAGGAATTAAGATGAGTTAAACACTTAGAGTGAACCTTAATTGCAATTGGACAGTCCACAAGATATCTTCCACTATGGACGAGACATCTCTGGCACTTAGAAAACAGACTGGCACATCCTCAAGTCGACACATGACTGAGGCGAGTCGACCCCCATAGTAAGACAGAAGATTGTCTCAAATGTTCTAGTGTGCGAGACGTCTCTAGCTGAGTGCGAGTCGTCTCCCGCAGTGAAGAATAGAACAACACTTTTCTCCGGGCAGAATGCGAGCCGACTCCCGACATACGCGAGCTATCTCCTTTAGAGAAAAGATAAAAGAATTGTTTTTGCAAGCAGTGCGCGAGTCGACTTCAGACTATTGCGAGCCGTCTCTCTCAGTAAAGACAGAAGACCATTTTCTATGGAGCAGAACGCGAGATGTCTCCCACTGTGCATGAGTCATCTCTCTCAGGAAAGACAGTATGCCGTTTTCAATAAGGTAGAACGTGAGCCAACTCTAGAGTGTCACGAGCCGTCTTTCGCAAAAATGACAGAAGGCAATTTTTGAAGAGCCCGATCGCGAGCCGACTTCCAATAGGCACGAGACGTCTCCTACCTCAGGCGAGCCATCTTCCAGAATGCCCGAGTCGACTCCAAATCTGCTGGCACTCCAACAGCTAGTTTGTTAGAAATCCAGAAATGGCAGAACGGATAGATTTTAGTGTCTAACAGCTATTTCTCTGGAAGAAGGCTATATGAAGGTGTGTTTTACAGTTTTTCAACAACTATTCAAAGTATTCAAGGAATTTAAAAGAGCATTCAATACATACACCTCATTAAGAGCATTCAAGGGCCATTCAAAGAAAAAAGAGAGAGAAGAAAAGCAAGTGGTTGAATTCAAAGCTTCCTCTCCAATCAAAGCTGCCTAAGTGATCCTCAACCTCATGTCAAACCAGAAGAGGGTCAAGTAAAGAAGAAGCCAAAGTTCTTCTAGCAATATCTTTGCTTACAAGCTTTCTTCCTTTACTCTTTTATTTAAATTAATATATCTGCTTGTATAAAGAAGCTTGTAACTGTTCTAAAACAATTTTATCTTATCTTGTAACTTGATTCAATCAGAGGATTGAATCAAGGAGTTAAGGCTTTGTCCAAGCCCGTGAATTGGACTGTATTCAACCAAGGTTGGTTGAGGTCTGGTTTTAAGTTGGTGATCCAGAAAAAACTAACTAGGTTCGTTGTAATTCCGGTAAAACAACGAGTTGGGTTGCGAACTCACAAAACAACTGGGCTGTAATCTAAGGATTATAGTGAATTCCTAAATGAGCTTGGGGAGTGGATGTAGGAGCAAGAGTTAGTTTCGAACCACTATAAAAATTTGTGTGTTTGTGTTATGATTTATTTGTCCTCCCTTCTTTACTGCATTTTCATTATTGCTTCAGCTTAAAATCAAGAAACCTTTCACTAAGTAAAATTTGAATAGCATAATTTTTAAAGACCCAATTCATCCCCCTCTTAGGTTGTCTTCTAGAAAATAAGTAGTATCAGAGCAGGTGCTCTAGTTTTAATTATTGACCTAACCGTCAAAAGCTAAAGATTAGATGACAACCTCTTTTGGATCTTCTCTAGCTGAAGGCCAATCTACCAATAGGCCTTCTTTGTTCAATGGAACAAATTATACCTATTGAAAAGCTAGAATGAGAATTTTCATTCAAGCATAAGATCATAACATTTGGAGCATAATTATTAATGGACTACACATCCCCACACGTATAATAGATAATGTAGTTATCCCCAAATATGAGAGAGATTGGAATGACAATGATAGAAAGTTAGCACAATTGAATGCCAAAGCAATAAATGTTTTATATTGTGCATTAGATCCTAATGAATTCAATAGAATTTCAACCTGCATTTCTGCAAAAGAAATATGGGATAGACTTGAGGTTATCTAGGAAGGTACCAATCAAGTCAAGGAATCCAAGATTAACATTTTGGTGCATAAGTATGAATTGTTTAAAATGGAACCAAATGAATCCATAACTGCTATATTTACTAGATTTATTGACCTTGTTAATGATTTAAAAAGTTTAGGTAAATCATATACTAACACGGATCTTCAGGTGGATTAAGAAGGGTGCCGAAACAAGAGTGGACAAGGTGTGCAAGGTTTCATTATCCATTGGGCGGTATTACAAGGATGAGGTTGTGTGATATGGTGGATATGGATGCTTGTCATGTCTTGCTTGGGCGTCCATGGATGCATGACACGAATATTACCTACAGGGGTAGGGACAACACATATTTGTTTCGATGGCATGGCAGGAAAATTCTCTTAGTTCCCATGAATGAAAGGCGCATCCCCAAATCTTCTCAAGTGGAGGGAAAATCCTTCCTTACCGTTTCAGCGGAGCAGTTCATGGTAGACGTCATAGAGACCAAACAAATTTTGGTGTTGGCCATGAAGGAATTAACCTCAGCAAGCATGCAACCGGTGCCCAAGGAATTTGAAGAGTTGCTGATGGAGTTCCAGGACATTATACCTGTAGAATTGTCGGATGGGCTGCCTCCTATGTGGAAAATTCAGCATCACATTGATTTGGTGCCAGGTCCGAGCCTTCCCAATCTACCTCATTACCGCCTGAGCCCTAAGGAGAGCCAAATTTTGCAGCAGCAAGTTGAAGATCTAATGAAGAAGGGGCTGATTTGGGAGAGCATGAGCCCATGCGTAGTGCCGGCCTTGTTGACACCAAAGAAGGATGGGAGTTGGCTCATGTGTGTGGACAACTGTGCGATCAACAGAATAATGGTAAAGTACTGATTTTCCATACCCCGCTTGACTAACATGCTAGACATGCTGGAAGGAGCAAAGGTCTTCTCCAAAATTGATCTTTGGAGCAACTACCATTAGATATGGATTCGGCCCGGTGATGAATGGAAGACAACATTCAAGACGAAGGACGGACTTTACGAGTGGATGGTCATGCCTTTTGGCCTATCCAATGCACCGAGCACCGTCATGAGGATAATGAACCAGGTATTAAAACCATTCATTGGAAAGTTCGTTATTGTCTATTTTGACGATATCCTGGTTTATAGCTGTAATGAGATTGAGCATAAGGAATATTTGAGGACGGTTTTGCTTGCATTGAGGGAAAATAAATTGTTTGTCAATCTTAAGAAGTGCCACTTTGTGACTACCCGCCTGGTGTTCCTGAGGTTTGTTGTTGGGGCTGACGGTATACATGTTGATGAAGAGAAGGTACGGGCCATATGGGAGTGGCCAACTCCCACAAACGTTAGTCTGGTCCGTAGCTTCCATGGGTTAGCGACATTATATCATCGCTTCACTCGAAATTTCAGCACCATTATCGCTCCTATCACTAAGTGTATGAAGAAGGGTCGGTATCATTGGGG
Organism: Phoenix roebelenii; assembly: GCA_025769935.1. Lineage (NCBI taxonomy): Eukaryota > Viridiplantae > Streptophyta > Magnoliopsida > Arecales > Arecaceae > Phoenix > Phoenix roebelenii. The sequence goes on from JAOXJJ010001205.1 coordinate 75,681, forward strand.
AGAGCCTCAGCAAGCCAGCTTTGAATTGATAAAAAAAATTATCTTCGGCACCAGTGCTGGCCTTGCCGAGCTTTGAGAAGCTGTTTGAGGTAGAGTGTGATGCTTCAGGAGTCGGCATAGGGGCTGTTTTGACTATAGAGGGGCATCCCGTGGAGTACTTCGGTGAGAAGCTCAGCGAAGCACGACAAAAATGGACTACATATGAGCTTGAGTTTTATGCCATCATCCGGGCGTTGAAGCACTGGGAGCACTATCTAGTTCAGAAAGAGTTTGTCCTGTACAGTGACCACCAGGCCTTGAAGTACATCAATAGCCAAGGCCACTTGAACCACATGCATATCAGATGGGTGAGCTATTTGTAGAATTTTTTTTTGTGTGTTAAAACACCGATTCGGGCGGCAGAACCGGTTGGCGGATGCACTGAGTCGACGCAACACCTTGTTGGTAACCTTGCACACAAAGGTTGCGGGATTTGAATGCATGAAGGAGTTGTATGCTGAAGACGATGACTTCAAGGATGTGTGGGCCAAGTGTTCCAGCAATCATGCAATGGAAGATTTTCACATATAGGAGGGTTATTTGTTTCGAGGTAATTCCTTGTGCATTCCCAGATCATCACTGAGAGAGAAGCTGATTAGAGACCTTCATAGTGGCGGGCTCAGTGGGCATCTAGGCCGGGACAAGACCATTGCTAGTCTTATGGAGAAGTATTATTAGCCACAAATGCGAAGAGATGTTGAAAAGTTTGTCCAGAGGTGTTATATTTGTCAAACAGCAAAAGGGCAATCTCAAAACACCAGCCCCTACATGCCTCTACCTGTGCCGAATGACATTTGGGAGGATTTGTCAATGAACTTTGTATTGGGTCTTCCCCGAACACAGAGAGGTGTGGATTCAGTCTTCGTGGTGGTGGACAGGTTCTCCAAGATGGCGCATTTCATCATTTGTAAAAAGACATAAGATGCGTCCAATATTGCAAAGTTATTTTCAGAGAGATTGTCCGTTTGCATGGAGTCCCACAATCTATCACATCGGATTGGGATTCAAAATTTTTGAGTCACTTTTGGCTTATTTTATAGAGAATGTTTGACACTTCCTTAAAATTTAGCAGCACTGCACATCCTCAAACTGATTGGCAGACAAAAGTCACTAATCGAACCCTTGGAAATCTGATTTGCTGTATTTGTTGGAATAGTCCAAAGCATTGGGATCATGCATTGCCCAAGCAGAGTTTGCTTATAATAGTGTTGTTCATAGAAGCACTGGTAAATCACCTTTCTTTGTGGATTTAGTTCGTCTACCAAAATTTTCTGGAAAGAGTGTAGCAGCAGAAAACTTAGCGGAGGAAGTTAAAGCGGCAGTTGGAGGTGAAGAAGCGCCTGGAAGGTATGAATGCCCAATACAAGGCTAAGGCGGACGAACATAGGTGACATAAGGAGTTCAAATAAGGAGATGAGGTAATGGTTTACTTGCGGAAGGAGAGATTTCGAGTGGGAGCATATAGCAAGTGGAAGCCATGAATGTATGGGCTATACAAGATCTTAAAGAAGATTAATAGTAACGCATATGTGATTTGACTTACCAGAAGATATAGGAATCTCAAAAACTTTCAATGTTGCTGATCTCTATGAGTATCATGATCCGGGAGAGCCACTGTATCCCGAGCGAAACTTGGGGACGAGTTCTTTCCAAGTGGAGGTGACGGATGTAGATCGAAGAAGTACTGAAAATTCCCATGAAGAGTCCCCTGTTGCCGAAGTTTTACTGACCTGAAAATTGGGTGGGTATGGACACGGCGAAACAAGGAAGACGATGCTGATGGCGTGCGATCCTTGGATTCTAATGAATTCCGCTTGATCTCCTGATCCGAGAGATCAATCCCACGACCTACAAGATCCTGAATATTGGTTTAATTGAGTCTTATTTTGTTTGAAACTTCTGAATTTGAGTCTGTTTGAATGTGAATTTTGTTCTAAAATCTGGTCTGATTTTAGTTTGATTAGGAGTCTGTTTTAATTCGAATTTGGTTAGGAATTGAGTCTTTATTGTTAGGGTTTAGAGGGAGTTCGTGGACTTATAAAAGGATTGGTGTAAAGGGCCATCGTCATCTTCTTGGTGGCTGATTTTTTTTTAACGTGAATGAAATTCTGAAGCTCTGTTTTGGAAGAACAAATTTTCCTCTGTTTTTCCCTGTCTTGCTTCTGAAATCTGCAGTGAAACAGCAGTAGAACACAGCAGGAGGTTCTTATCCCACGCTTCCCCGCATCATAAAAGCACCAAGCCACCAACATTATGTATGACCCGCTCCTCTCTTCTTCTAAAGTGAAGGGACTGTGGGTGGCCTACAAATGGGAATGGTCCCTTGAAACTTCGTAAAATTCCATCCATGGCCGACACAGCACTTGCTATGGTAGCTATTCCCCGTGACATCTTTTTGGCGGCAGGGATCATGGTCCCATGGATTAATTGTAGCACCCTTTTTTAGGGCCATGGCCTTTCGGTCGCGTGGACCCTCATATCATGTGGGCCGCTTGGTATCTTCAATGGGATATCTAAAGTCAAAAGATAATCAGATGGATTTGATGACATTTTGAATATAATAATTTTGTTTTATTTTCTCTTTTTCAATTTAGCAATTGAGTGACATTGAATTGTTCCTTTAGGCAAGCAAATTGCAGGGGCTTTTTTAACTTTGTTGAATATAATAATTTTGTTTTTTTTTCTCTTTTTCAATTAGGAATGGAATGACGTTGTATTGTTCCTTCAGGCAAGCAAATTGCAGGGGTTTTTTAGCTTTGGTTTGGAATTGTGGGTTATGTGCTCCATAATTTATACCTGTCACATTGGCGTCCTGTACTATAATAGTGTTTGATTTTTTTTCTTTATAGATATGTTTCTATAAAAATCATCTCAGATAAGATAAGGGGATGAGGGGTATTGTGAAAAGTGACAAGAGATGCCTGCTTACCATGCAGAGTCTTTTAGTAATTATACTAGATACCTTGTCCATAGCTTATTTTTGTCAAAACGTTGCTTGATCACCTTATTATAATTTCATAAGATTTAATTTTTGACAGGTTAGGGTCAAATAAGATATAATGGATACGTAGTTCCGTGTCTTATTTTTGTCTAAATTTTTAAAGCTCTCTAGGTCAATTTATAATAAATTCCATAGAACCTCATTTTTGATAGGTTAGGGTTGAATCAGGTAACTTTGCTTAAAAAAAGTTTGAAATACACTATGAGAAGAAATAGAGAGAAGCAAAAAATATACTACTGCTCGGAAAACAAAAATATATTTATGTGTTAAAAGATAAAAATTAAGGATCATTCTAGGTGGTTGTTGTTTGTCATAATATTAAAACTATTATTGTAGTTGCAGATCAACTCGAGAAATTATTAGCTCTTACCAAATAATGCATCAAAAAATTTGGAGAGATGCAAAAAGTAATAGAAAGAAAAGAGTATTAAATATGTAAGTATTATTTATCCTGATTAAACTTTCAATTATGGTTTCTACATCAGCTTATTATGAAATATTGCCACCTGACCTGAGATGTTTTCTATATAAATTCCTCATTTATATAAAAACATATTCAATTTATTCTTTCACTTTAGCCTGAAACAGAACAATGTGCCTTTTTTTTTTGACAAAAAGAATAGCTATGCCACTTTCTCGTGTATTGAATGGGAGATCACGCTCATTAGCTCCCTCAGATGTACACGTGCCTAGCACAAGATGAGTATGTCTTAAAGATTCTGTTTGGTTGGACGGTGGAAAATCTAGGGATAGCAATCTCTAATCTAATTTATCCTTTCAAAGTTTTCTAAGTTTCAAGCAAGAATAAATTATTGTTTATTTGTAAATTATTAGAGATGATAAAGAAATACAAAATAGAGAAGTAAAAAAGAGAAGTAATTATTCTCTCTCCCTTTGGGTTAAAACTATCCCAAATACCCACAATAATTTAAAATTGGAATAAGAGGATAAGAAACTCTGGTCAAGTTAAATTTAAATTCAAAAATTATTTTATGGGATTATCCTGACGACAAACCATAGACGATCTATACACAAATTATATTCATACTATTCCAGAATTAGCTGAATATTCGAGAAACAATTTGAATGACAATCCAAACGAATAATGTGGTAAAATTTAAGAAATTTGAACATATGCAGAAACAGACTTATAAAATGTTTTGTACATTTTATTCACATATGAAATGAGACACTAGATTTATTTCAAATTATGAATTTATGGTAAACAATCATTATATTTTTATATTTTACAATATTATGTATTGTTATACCTCATAATTGACCATATTTGACATGGCAAATTGATCAATGGGGACTCTCCATATAGCCGTAGGTTGACTGCTTCGAGTGTTAACCCTAAAGGATTGATTTTGATGATGCATAAAAGTTAAGTTAAAAGTTGACTAATCTATTGCTTTGAGTTTATTTGATTTATTTTAAACAATAAGAAGGAAGCCTTTACCTACTCTTAAAGGAAGATCATCTATCTGAAGCTCCGTGTCAAGAAGTTGAACTTGAAAAAGGCCAAGAAAATATTTCTTGAAAGCTCACATACAAAACAGAGAATTTCACTCTGAGCTACTACAAAGGTCGACCCCAAGCTTGCAACGAGTTGACTCCGACATATTGTTGCTGACTGATACGCCTTCACGAGCTGATCTAGTAGATCGCAAGTCGACTCTAGAATAGTCTTAAAGGACAGACAGAAAACCAAAAAAAATATTACATTGACGAGTCAACTCATGAAGAACATGAGCTGATGATGGGGACATCAGAGTCCTTTATTCAGATGATCCTGAGCCCTCGGAGTGAGTCAGATCTGGATTGGGTCCATTTGAGTCCGAGTTATTTTTTTTATTGCATTATTTGCTTTTGTCTTAGTCAAGTCAATTTGGTCAGTTGTTTTGTTATTAGACTAGTCAATTAGATTTATGTAATTGGGTCAATTTAGTGAACCAATTTTGGTAAGGGATTAATTGATATAAGGGTCCAAATTTAGTCAGTGTCAATTGATTGATTTGGTCAATTGATTACTTGACTTGGTTAAAATATAAGGTCTATATAAAGAGCACCCCTCTCATGTATGAGGAATTGATGATTGAATGAAAAAATTCTAGCCTACTTCTTGTTCTTCTTCTTCTTCCTCCTCCTCTTTTCTTCTTCCTGTATCTTTATAACCTCTTATTCCTTCTCCTTCTCTTCTACTTCCTTTTTCTCTTTTCCTCCTTACAGTGGTCTGCCGTCAACTTGGTATTAGAGCCTCGACTTTGCCCCTGCTGCCAAAGCCACGACTCAGTTCTTTTCTTTCCTCTCTCTTGGTCTTCATGCAAATGAACAAAGAGGAAAACCCCTCATCTATTTTCCAAAGAAGAAAGGCCCTTCATTGGTTTTTCCTTTCCCATCGCTGCACCCAAACCCACTGCCGCTTCTGCCCCACAACACCTGTTTGGAGCGGCACGAGAAGGGAAGAACCCTGGTCCTGCCGTCCCTGTCTCCATCCACTCCTGAGTGCCCCATCATCCGTCGTCGGCTGCCCCCTTTCCACTGCCCTCTGCAATCAGCAACGCCGTTATGCTCCGCCGGCCGTCGCTGTCTCACCACCTGAGACACCGCACCGCAACCGCCCCTTCCTTCATCGCTCCCACCCCGCCGGCCCGCAGCCGCTGCCACGATGATCGGTGTCCTCCTGAACCATCAAGAGATTGAGGAAAGGATTAACGGGTAAGGCTTGAACCCATTAACCCACAATTCGGTAGCACGGATCCGCAAAAAAAAGAAGAAGCAGTGCACGTGAGTTCCACGTGCGGGACGTATGGGTATTGGGTCAGGTCAAACCCGATAACCCCCTAGCGAGTCTGAGTTAAAAAAATAGAAAAAAAAAGAAAAAAAGGAAAAAA
>JAOXJJ010001205.1:81717-91870 GCA_025769935.1 Phoenix roebelenii
TTGACATTCCCCGCCACCCGGATCTTCGCTGCTCGGGCAGACACCTGAAGCCCACTAACGACCTGCTTCGAGCACCTCCTTGCCGGCGTCCGAGCGTGTCTCAGGCCCGCAACAGGCCAACAGGCCAAAACAACAGAACCCCTCTCGAAACGTGTTTCTGGCCAGCAACCATTCAAACCCATCTAGCCCACTGTTGCCCCAGGCCGAAGCGATCTGATCCCTCAACAGGCCTGCCCATCACTTCAGAGCCCTTCCTGAGGCCCAAGCCCACAACCCTGTTCACACTAATCCGGCCCACTCCTCTTCCTCTTGCATCATGTGCCCCGCTGGACCGGCCCGTCATCCACCAAGTTCTTGAAGTTGCAATCAATCCTGCTGAGTTGACTGGAATCGAACCCAGCTGCAACAACTAGAGAGCCCATCAACTGCATTACATCCCTAATCGACGCCCCAGCCCACGAGCGACCGACTCTGGCCATCTGTTTCCCGATAGGTGATAGGTTTCTACTTTATTGGGCTTGATTATTTAATTATATTCTAGTTCTTTTGCATGATAGCCCTATTCTTGCAAACTTACATTACTGTCAAAATTCAAAACATTGAACCTTTCACTTCCGAACCCATCCTATTAACCATTAAATCTTTGTTATTAAACTAGCACACCCTAGCAACAGGACGTTTCTCAACGTTCAACGACTAAATTCTTTTAGAATCAAAACAACCGTACTACTTAATTAATCTAATTTCTTAAATTGAATAATCTTAATCCTTAATTCTGAATAACTAAAGTAAAAATCAGTAACATTTAACTTTAAGTTATTCTTGTGAAAACTTGTGGATCTCTGAAATCATAATAGATTGCATTAGTAGGTTGTTCTGCATCAAATTTGATCCTGAATCATATTTACTAGGGTGTCATTATTGACATTGCATTTTACATCATTATATATAGTATTTTCACTGCATGTCAACCCATAGTGTTAAGGAGTACCAAGCCGACCAACATAAAGGCCCCTTAGCTACCATGGATTTCGAAGTCCTGAAATTCCTCATGGACCAGTTCATTGCTATATGAGCTTAAAAGGAAAAAATCTTGCAAGCGGTCTGTGAGTTCATGCGGAATTCTAGGATTCCTAAATCGCCAACCCCTATTGCAGCCCAACGTAAAATCGATTTAGCCGCACCTCCTATAGTCCTTCCCCATTTTTCTAGGAACCAAGTCCGCTGCTCTAGGTGCCAACAATTCAGCCACATAGTATCTCAATATTCCACTAAGACTTACCTAATTATTGAACCAGAAGTGGGGAACCAAGAGGCCTAATATGTCGAAGAAGTCTATGAACCAAATATAAAAGATTGTGTAGAAAACTTTGAAGACGAACCCACCGAATTAGAATTTGTCCAGAATGATTCCCAAAAGAAAACTGTCGACCTAAGTGCAAACTCACCACTTCACATCACTAATTTGAAAGAGGTAGTAAAAGATATCAAGAGACAGTCTCCTGTGTTGGCACATGTGGCTAAAGCTATCAATAAGGAATCCAACCCTGATCATTCCCCTATGATAGCTTTCTTCTAGAGGAGTTTCATTCTATAGTCCTTGATGATCTTCCGGATGCACTTCCTCCGAAGCGTGATGGATATTGAGTTAGTCCCTCGAGCACCTCTGCATACCCTTCCTTATCATAAGCTCAACCCAAATGCATGTCGGGTTACCCTTGCACGCGTTGCGACAATCGCAGCGGAAAGACATGCGCAGGATCGATAATCTCATAAACATTCTAGAAAACGCAGATTTCAAAAAAAATTCTGAGTTCTCTAATTATAAAATCTAAGAATAGATTAAAATTAAAGACTAGATTAATTTTCAGATCTACTATTCAGAATTATAAAGATCATATATTTACCTTTAAATGAGTAGATCTTCACCGCTATCTGATGATCGTTGGACTTGGTTCACTTAAAGCCGCACAAGTGTCTGGCCTCTACAGGTATCCATACAAGGTACAAATCACTCCAAGATCTCACCTTAGTGTTAGCTCCCTTGCAGAGATCACCTTTGATGGCTAATTTTCTCTCTCTTCAATCAACCCTTTGACTGCTTTGAGAGGAAGAAGGAGGAAGAGGAAGAAGAGGGCGCAACTTTTCTTTTCTTTTTTCTTGCTTACGGCTGGAGGAGGAAGTGGAAGATGGTGGGTGGCTGAAACAAGGGAGTCTCCAATGCATCCAATCCTCTTTCATGCCCCACGCCACCCCTCCTTTTATAGGCATCTCATGCCTAGCTAAACAAGGAATAATTTCGATGAGAAATCACTCCTTGATTCATCCCTCCAAATTCTACCACACCCTACTTAATTCTCTCACACCTCTTACTTAAAAGGATTTTAGAGAGAACCAAGGGCTCTCCTCTTGCTGTGTGGCAATTCAGGATAAGAGGAGAAAGAGGAGGGGTAGATGACCCTCCATGTGGCGTGTGGAACCAAACTAGGAAAAGAGGGCACGCCCTCCTTTCCTTTGGGTGTATGATAAGGAGGGGCCGTCGCTCCTCCTTCTTTCCTCATTTTGGCCTGCATGAAGGATGGGACAATTCCATCCATTCATACTTTAATTTTCTAATCCAATTAGAAAACATGTGTTCCATCTTGATTAATTGAATTCTAATCCAATTAGAATCCAATGTGTCCTCAAATTTGACTCATGTGAATCCTAGTCAATTAGGATACAAATTGGACTTCATAAATTAAGTTCCTCATCTAATAAGAAGTTCTAATTAATTAGACCTTCCCATCCTTATCCAATAAAGTTAAGTCTAATTTAATTAGGTCCTATTGAATCAATCAAAATTGCAATCCAATTGCAAATCTTTCTTCTTTAACTCATTAACTCTTAGTGGGTTAAACCAATTGTCAATCAAATTGACAATCATGATTGATTGCGATTCAAAATTGCAATCCAATCGTCGGAACGATCAAAATCTCTAATGTGTGTGATCCCATAGGTTCTATTCTGTCTGGTAGTGAGATATATTGTGATCTCCACCATAATATCATTTAAACTCTTTTCAATGGGTTGAAACAATTTCAACTCTTCTCTTCAGGGTTCACTAATCATGAAGTAAATGCATTCGAATCTCATAATCTACTAGTGACACCTAGCAGCATAATAATGACAATCTAGTAGAGTAGAATAGATGAACCTCTAGGTGTAGTTAGCGTATGATACAATACCTCTATTGTGGATTTCGGCATGGCGGAGGTTATAGATAACTCGTCAAACCCCATTGTCTATCATATATTAAATTTATTTGACTCAAGTTCGAGATTGAAAAACTTTTTTTTTAAAACTATCACGACCAAGGTCTTTCGAACTTAGTCTCATAAATTATATAGGATCAATCCTAATCTATCAAGATCGATAGATCCCATCTAGATGCAATCCTAATCCGACAATGAACCTACTGCAGCCAATTTGTACCACAAGGATCCTTAGGGCTCATGATTATGTACTCGTCAAACTACAGCAACCTCACTGTGATTAACTGAGGCATCGTAGGTCTAAGTACTAGTCATACAATTGCAGCATCAAGTAAGTCACTAACGAGTGGATAGATATCCAAGTAACTTCTTGATTTGGTCACGCTCAGTACTCTTATTCTCTAACAAGCACTTGCACAATCACTCCAGTATTCTTACATTACAGACTTAAGACTCGTCCACCAAAAAAAATGATCCGTGAACTAATCTCATCGGATCGATCACCGTCCTTCGTGATGATCCATCGATCAGGAGCAATTCAAAAATTAATTACCTAATGACACATATCTTAAATTCTTAACCCTTGAGAATATGTGTTATCGTCTTATTAATTTCTAGGATAATTCATGGACATATAATAACATGAATGAACAAAATGCCTAATTTTATTAATTAATAAAAAGGTCAAGTACAAATTTCATGCCCCCAAAATAAATAAAATATGTCTGCCAAATTGGCTTTTAGGGCATACTTCTAACAATCTCCTACTTGCACTAAAGCCAATTAGACATATATCTAAGCCCAATCTTCTCAAGATGTGCTTCTGTCTTCTGGTGACTCAGCTGATTAGTGAATGGGTCTGCCACGTTGTCTGTAGAGTCTACTCTCTGCACCTCTACATACTTCTTTTCGAGTAGTCGCGTATCAGATAATATCGCTGCTCTATGTGGTTAGACTTTTGGTGAGATCTCGGCTCCTTATCCTGTGCTATGGCGCCATTGTTGTCGCAGTAGAGTATGATGGCATCTGATGACATCATGCCTAATTCTTCAACAAACTTTTTGTACCAGAATGCTTCCTTTACAGCTTTAGAGGCGACAATGTACTCAGCTTCCATGGTAAAATCTGCAACGATTGGTTGTTTGGAACTCTTTCAATTTATCAAACCACCATTGCACAAGAACACATACCCTGATGTAGACTTTCTATCATTAATGTCAGACATAAAGTCTGAATCTATATATCCTTCTACCTTTAATTCTGATCTTCCTCCAAAGGCCAAGAATATAACCTTCTATTTATTGGGACTCAGTATATGTTTATGCTAGAGAGGTTTGTGTTTATTCTATAATAGTATATGTTTATTCCATCAAAAGTTAGTGTTTATCCTTCACTTTTGTTATTTGTTGTGGGTGAGGCCTAAGTGACAATGGGTTGGGGATGTAGTTTGTGTTTATTTCTATGGTGTTTCTATTGATTGCCACAAACTAGGTATTTATTTTGGTGAGTTGTTATTTATTCTAGACGGGTTTGCATTTGTTCTGAATGTATTTGTGTTTCTTTTTGTAGGGGAGCAAGGATGACAGTGAGGTGCCATGCCGTTTCTATTTATTCATACCCTATTTCTACTTACTCTGAAGAGATTTGTATTTATTCTATCCATTATTTGTGTTTATCCTCCAATCTTGCTGCTTATTGTGGGTTAGGCCTAAAGAGATTAAGAGTTGGGGGTACAGTTTCTATTTATTTCAATAGTATTTTTGTTGATTGGCACCGACTTAGTGGTTAGTTTGGAGAGCTTCTGTTTGTTCTAAAGGGGTTTGTGTTTATACTAAAGGTTTGTATATTTATTTTTTTCAAGGGAGCAAGGAAGGCAGTGAGCTCTTTTGTATTTTGGAGAGGTTGGTATTTATTGTGATGGTATTTTTGTTTATTACAGAGACAATGTATATCAGTTCATATGTCATTGACAACTTAGTGTTTAACGTACACATTAAACATAACAAACGAATTCACCACTTATGAGTAACAAATTAATTCACAAATTAGGAGGAGACATAGGAATGTATTCACAATTTAGGAGGAACAAATTAATTCACAACTTGGGAGGAGACATCCAAATGTATTCACAACTTAGGAGATATCATGCATTGGCTATCCAAGCTATGATCCAACAAAAGTATATTATTATGCAGGCATAAGATCTAGGACTCTGGTGATCCTATGTGGTCATCATATTGCTCTTCAATAAAGGAATTCTCATTGATGTAGCTTTCAAAATCATCAACCTACATAATATACAACAATGTAGAAAGACAAATAAATTACCATGAATGTGCAATAGTAAGAATTTTAGGGCATGTAGCTTTGGCATACTGGGAAGAGAAAGAGGTGGAGGTTGGGGTTCCTTCTGTGGGGGGGGGGAGAGAGAGAGAGAGAGATGGGGATTTGGGGTTCCTTCTAGCCAGGGAGAAAGGTGAGTTGGTTTGGGTTCTTTCGGCAAGAGAGAGAGAGAGAGATGGGGGTTGGTGTTCCTTCCAGCAAGAGAGAGAGGTGAGGCCTAGGATTCCCTCCAGCAAGAGAGAGGTGGGAAGGGGATTGGGGTTCTTTTCGGTGAGCCAGAGAGAAGTGGGGTGGTGGTGGTGGTGGTGGTTTGGGGGTTCCTTTTGGTGAATGAGAGAGGTGGAGGGCTCAACGGAGAGAGAGAGAGAGAGGTGAGAGGATTGGGGTTTCTTCATGCAAAAAAGAAAGATGGTAGGGTTCAACGGAGAGAGAGTTAGGAGAGTTCAAAAGAAAGAGAGGTGGGGCATTGGTCTTCCTTCCAATGAGAGAGAGTGCACGTGGAAAGAGAGAGAGCGGGTAGTCGGTTCGAAGGAAGAGACTTAGACAAGGGAGTGCACGTGGCCATCTGTCTGTCCTATTCTTTTTTTTTTTTTTTTGCTTAAAATCTGTCTGTCCTATTAAATGTCATTTTTTTTCTTCCCAGACAGCAAACATTAATGTTAAAGGGAGAAAGTACTCGCTGTAAGATTCATGCAGATCAGATGGTAAGAAAGTCAATCGGATCTAGCCCCAATTCTTTTTGAAAGGAGCCTAATCTATCTCCCTTTGCATAATAAATAATTTCATATGATCTTCAAACTTTAAAATCCTGTTGAGTTATACCTGAATGTTTACGCATCTAAAATTTGACCATACATATTTTTTATAATCAAAATTTTAGCTATATTATCTATTTTTAAAACTAAATATTTTTATCATAATTTTTATTTAAATCTAATTATTTTTATGTACCATATCGTATGCTTAATGTCTATACAACAAACGCATACCGACAAAGTCTAGGCTAGAATGCGTTCGAAGTCACCTGCCGTGATATTGCAATTTTAGTAGTCCGTGGGCATCTCGTCGCCACCCCAAATCCCTCCCTTTGCTCCCCATTCCGTACTAAAGCTCTAAAGGCCATTCAAATGGAGTTAGGAAGCCAAGTGGACCCCAGCGTACGGCCGTCCGCCCCGTGCTTCGGTATGGACAGCCGACCTCTCCATTAGCTTTGGATCACTCCATAACTGTTTGATCTCCATCAAAGGTTTGATATGCTGAATATCTGTGGACCTGCTAGCGATGACAATACTATAGAAGGCATAGTCTAATTGTCACGTCAATAAACTGTTTGTATATTTAATTAGGTGTACCAGATATAACCCATGATTTTTGACCGACTTCCCTTCTTGCTTGGAAGCTGGATGGGCTCAACTTGGATTAGAAGATTAATAATAACTTTTTACCTTTTAAATCAATTTTATCCCACTTAATCCGGAAATAAGTTACTTCATTTAAAAAAATTATTCTATCACATAGGTTAAGTAATCTATTTTGAAGTAAACAGGAGAACGAGTGAAATAAAACATTTAGTCATTTACTCTTAGTTCATTTACTCCCGTTCCAGAATTTAAAAATAGAAATTAGTGTCTTATGGATAAGAAGGGCAGGTTGAAAATTTTAATAAGGAAAACTGATTGACATGACAAACTACATTATGTCACCTGCTATGTCTCATAATAAACATTAAGCCCAGAAAGAATTACTACCAAGCTCTCACGGCTACACTTGTAGAGATGAGAAAAAAATTTAGTTGGAGAGGACAGACTTATACACGGATAAAGTTTATTCTTTATTTGAGATTAATATTTTTATTTTAAATAATGATTACAATTTTTATTTTTAGTTTAGAAAAGATCAAGAATAAAGAGTGTTATTTGACTATTAATTAAGAATAAGTAGGAAAATGTGAATTTATATTATTTATTTTTTATATAAATGGAGTGTTGTAGCTTAAAAATTTATAATTTTATAAATAAGAGTTAAATATTAAAATTCATAATAAAAATTGATATGAATCCATTTCTATATTACTGCTTAATATATCAATTTTACATAGAATTTTGTGATTGACCGCCTACCCCTAATGGATTATATGAATCACCGACAACTTGATAATCTAAGCTGCCAATGGGTGGTATCGCTGCAGGAAACTGGCCTCACCTAGACACCAAGTTATTAGGGTTGCTTTACGCTTCCACGAGGATGATCTGATGGCAGCTACACTTAATCGGTAATAATCTTGATCCTAAGCACCCTGGAGTTGGCATTGGATGGGGAAGGAATGGCTTCGACTGGTTCTCCGATACTGACTCTAATTTAAAATAGCAAAAACAAAGAAGTCCACCGATCAGAGCATGTCCGACAGGGGACACTCCAATGCCTAAGTCAAACACTGCTCTCATAAAATATGAGGAGGTCTGAGAGGAGCAGAGAAGCAGTATAAGAGAGTTGAAAGAGAACTTATCTCGAGAACCTTGGGAATGCAATATATAGTCGAGGGCCAAAGCCCGTTGCTAGTAGTTCGAGGCAATATGCTGGTTGATAAGGTAACAAACCGCATATCTCGCCTGTGAATCATGCTTGTGCTTCTCGATCTCGAGGATTTGCTTGGGTATTGCATTTGTTAGGAAGCAATTACTGATCATGGTCGACTTGTTGCCAATTGGACGGAGAATTTGAAATGTAGAGGATACACCATAGGTTGTTTGGGTTGGCCACGTGACAAGCTTTGAATGGTCAGCTCATAATTAGGTTATGAGTTTTCATTGATCAATTTGCTTCATCAGCAGACATCTGTCTTGAGATATATCACTTGCCCCCCAATTTTGAGGTTGAGGAGACTTCATCTGCTCGAGTGAAGGAAGTAGTTTTCCTCAGCTGAAACCAACTAGCCAAGGCGAGTGGAGAAGCCGATCAGGCAGGGCTATATTATCAACTTCAAAAATCTTCTAGAAAGTGCATTTTTGATTGTGTGTTGGCATATGCCCTTTCTAAAGTAGTATCATTACTAGTTAGATTTCTGGGGTGAAGATTGGATGCTTTACTGGAAGCAATCCTGGCGACTATCCATGTTGACCCTAAAGGGTTGATTTTGATGATGCAAAGTAGTTAATTCAAAAAGTTGATGAAACTATTTGCTTTGCATTTAAGTAATAAATTTCATAGAGCAGAGTAGAAAGTCTTCAACTACTCTCAAAAGAAGATCATCAATTTGAAGCTAACTCCAAAAGGCTATAAAAACATTCCTTGAAATCTCACACACAAGATAGAAAATTTTAACCAGAGCTACCTCAAGAGTCGACCTCAGCATGCTATCACTGACTGATGCACCTTCACGAACTGACTTAAACAGATTGTGAGTCGGCCCTAGAACAGTCTGAGAACACAAATAGAAAACCAAGAATTTTATCACATCGATGAGTCAACCCATAAAATTCAGCCTAGCAAGAGTAGACCCATACAAGAGAGAGTCGACTCCTGAATGGTCATGGAGAAAAGATAGAGAGCTAAAAAAATCATTATATTGACGAATCGACCCAAGAAATTCACGAGTCAACTCCAGTCAAATAAGAGTCGATCCTGAAAATAGTCGAGTCGACCCTAAAATGGCCATATTGAAAAGATAGAAAGCAATGAAACTTAGTTTCTTGAAGAATCGACCTCTAAAAACAACGAGTCGCCCCAGTCATCTGATGAGTTGACCCCTGAATTGAGAGAGCTGACTCCACAAATGCATTAGAATACAGACAGAGCGCAGCAGAAATAGAAGCAAGCTTGAGATGACTCCTAAGATCATGAGCCAACTCCTGAAAATCTTGAGCGAATCTCAGAAAATAGCAAGCTGACCTCTCTATGCCTAACAATAGTAATAGCTAGCTTTTCCAATGAATCAGAATAGTTATTTTCATCTCACAATAGATATATTAACTGTCTAATGACTAGAAAAATGTTCCAACCTTCTATAAAAAGTATAAATGCATGGGAACATCAAAGAAAAAAGAGAGCAAAGGTGTTATAAAGAAAAATCCATCAGAGTAAGAAGGAGAAAGAAAAAAAGAGGGCTTCAAAGAGAATATCAGTCAAGGGCTTTCATTGCATGTTGAACGATCACATATTCGACGTCAGAGAGTTGGTGAAGCGCCTTCAAAGAGTATTCAAGTCAACCAATAGAATCTAGCCCCATGTAATGTTTCATATTTATTATTTTGAAGCTATATTTATTGTGCCTAAATTCTTTCTATTTATTGTTGTAAAAAGTTTCAAAAATAAAATTTGAAAAAAAGGTCCATCCAAACTCAAAATTGGATTGTAAAGATTTTGGTTGATCAACTGCGTTGATTGTAAACCTGAAGAATAATAAGTGTAGATTTTGGTTGATTTTCTAGAAAATCAACTAGGTTGTTTGTAAACCTGAAAAATAATTAGTTGTAAATTTTGATTGATTGACCTTAAAAAATCAACTGAGTTTGGTTGTGAACCTAGAAAACAACTGGGTTTGTAATCTGGTCTATAGA
>JAOXJJ010001205.1:101795-112705 GCA_025769935.1 Phoenix roebelenii
TGAATTTATCATTATCGGGTTAGCAATAACACTAATTTTAGTGACATGTAGGTCGCACTTTTGTGCTCTCATCAGACGGTGATCGATCCGATGAGATTAGTGCACAGATCACTTTTTTGATGGACGAGTCTTAAGTCCACTGTGTGGGGACATTGGGGTGATTATGCAAGTGCTTATTAGAGAACATGGGTACTAAGTGTGACCAAAGCAAGAAGTCACTTGGTTGTCTATCCACTCGTCAGTGACTTACTTGATGCTGCAGTTGTATGACTAGTACTTAAACCTGCGATGCCTCAGCTAATCATGGTGAGGTTGCTGTAGTTTGACGAGCGCATAAACATAGGCCCTAAGGGTCCTTGTGGTGTAGATTGGCTGTAGTAGGTTCACTGTCGGATTAGGATTGCATCTAGATAGAATCTATCGATCTTGATAGATTAGGAGTGATCCTATGTGATTTATGAGACTAAGTTCGAAAGACCTTAGTCAGGGCAGTTCTGGAAAAGGAGTTTTTCAATCTCGAACTTGAGTCAAATAAATTTGGCATAAGACAGACGATGGAGTTTGACGAGTTATCCATAACCTCTGTCATACCGAAATCCACGATAGAAGTACTGTATCATATGCTAACTGCATCTAGAGGCTCGTCCATTTCGTTCTGCTGAGTTGTCACTGTATGCTGCTAGGTGTCACTAGTAGATTATGAGACTCGAAGGTATTCACTTGGTGATCAATGAACCCGAAGAGTAGAGTTGAAATCATTTCAACCTATTGAAAGGAGTTTCGATGATATTATGATAGAGATCATAATATATCTTACTATCAGACAGAATAGAACCTACGAGGTCACACACATTAGAGGTTTTGATCGTTCCAATGGTTGGATAGCGATTTAGAATCGTAATTGATCTTGATTGTCAATTTGATTGACAATTGGTTTAACCCATTAAGAGTTAGTGAATTAAAGAAGAAGGATTTGCAATTGGATTGCAATTTAATTGATTTAATTGGACCTAATTAAATTAAGTTTAACCTTATTGGATAAGGATAAAAAGGCTTAATTAATTAGAACTCCTTATTAGATAAGGAACTTAATTTGTGAAGTCCAATTAGGATCCTAATTGGATTAGGATTCACATAAATCAATTTGGAGGACACATTGAGTTCTAATTGGATTAGAATTCAATCAAATAGGTGGGACCATGTAAATCTTAATTAGACTAGGTGACCCACACATGGAAGGAAGGGAGAGAACCCTTCCTTTATGTGTGTGAAGCAAAGAAGGAAAGATGGAGGGGCGTCCGCCCCTCCTCCTTCTCACACGCACAAAGAAAGGAGGGGCGTCCGCCCCTCCTTTCCTTTCATGGTCGACATGCTAAGAGGACGGGCGGATGCCCCTCCTCCTCCTTGTTCACGCGGATTGCCACATAGCATGAGCACGTCCCTTGGATTCTCTCCAATTACTTTTAAGTAAGGGTTGTGATAGAATTAAGTAAGGGGCATGGCTGATTTTAGAGGGATGAATTAAGGAGTGATTGATTGTTGAAATTATTCCTTGTTTGTATAGGCATGAGATGCCTATTTAAAGGGACCAGGCGTGAGCATAGAGGCATTGAGGTCCTCTTGCAGCTGGCCACCCCTCCTCCTTCTTCCTCCTTGGCGTGAGCAAGAGAAAAAGAAGAAGAAGCGTCTTCTTCTTCCTTCTCTTCGTCCTTCTTCGTCCTCCATCTTCTTCGTCTCAAAGTAATCAAGGAGTTGATTAAAGGGAGAGAAAATCAATCATCAAAGGTGATCTCTGTAAGAGAGTTAGTACCTTAATGAGATATTGGAGCGATCTGTACCTCGTGTGGATACCTGTAGAGGTCGGATGCTTATGCGGCTTCAAGCGAACCAAAAATCCTACGATCATCAGATAGCGATGAAGTTCTATCCGCTCAAAGATAAAGATTAGATCTTTATAAGTTCTATACAATTAAGAATTATAGTAGATCTGAAATTAATCTAGTCTTTTAATTTTAATCTTTCCTTTAGATTTCATAAATCCGAGTTAGAGAATTCTAGAAAATTTTTGAAATCTACATTTCCTAGAATGTTCATGAGATCAACGACCCTGCACGTGTCTTTCCGCTGCGATCGTCACAACGCGTGCAGAGATAACCCGACATTTTGATGTATCTTTCTCTATATAATTTTGTATATGATGTACACACTTGTAGACTCACTCTGACATCACAAATATAATCAACTTTTTGATGAAATGAAATGAAAACATCTCTCGTCTCTATGCAAGTAGTGTGTATATCTATTTTATTGCTTAGTAACTTACTTTTTGCTAATGATAAAAAGGGGGAGAAGAATAAAGAATATAGCAAAGTAAAAGCAAACAAGAAGTACTTTAAAATTTCTAAAGAAAAGAACATAACAAAGTAAAAGCAAAACAATTGAAGAAAAGAAATGTTATGCAATTCCAAATGAAAGGAGTTTAAAGCTTAAAAGCTTATCGAGTACACCTTTCATAAATCGAATGTCTAAATTTTAATTATGTACATTTCTATCTGATTTTGTTTTGTCATCTATGAATTTCAAACTAATAATTTGTATGTGCAAATTTACTTGCATATACTTATTATTTTGTCATCATAAAAAAGAGAGAGATTGTTGATCAATTTTGTTTGATCCCCTATTTGATTTTGATGAGCCCAAAACACTTGAGTATATTCCTTATTGTACTAATGTTCTTAAGTGAGTGTTTCAGAAGAAATTACATAAAAACTTAAGAAAAATTCATTAGAAAAAGGTTCAAAGAAATTAAGTTTAGTTGAACACTTAAAATGAACCTTAGTAAATGAACTGGCATATCCTCGAGTCGAATCATGACTGAGGCGAGTTGACTCCCACTGTAGAACAGAAGACTGTGTCAAACGTGCCAGTGCATGAGATGTCTCCAGTTGAGCGCGAGCCGTCTCGCAAAGTGAAGAACATAACAATACTCTTCTCTGGGTAGAACACGAGCCGTCTTTCTCAGTAAAAGATAGTAAGTCGTTTTCAAAAATCCAAAGCGCAAGTCAACTCCAGTCTGTTACGAGTCGATTGCCTACAAAAAGACAGAAACTCAGTTTCAAAGAGCTAGAGCGCGAGTCGACTCCAATCTGTTACGAGCCAACTCTCCGCAGAAAGATAGAAAGTCAGTTTTAACGAGCCAGAGCGCGAGTTGACTCCAGTCTGTTACGAGCCATCTCCCGCAAAAAAAGTAGAAGACAACTTTTGAAGAGGCCGACCACAAGCCAACTCCCTACAGGCACGAGATGTCTCCTACCTCAGGCGAGCCGTCTCCCAGAATGCTCGAGTCGACTCTAAATTTGTTAGACTCCAACGGCTATATTGTTAGCAATCTAGAAAATGGCAAAACGACTCTTTTCCTCCTCTAAAAGCTAGTTTTATGGAAAATAGGCTATAAGAAGGCACTATTAACTGTTCTTCAATGACAAGTCATTGAGCATTAAAGTGCATTAAAAGAGAAGAACAATCTTTGAGCTTTTGAGTGGGATTTCAAGTCAAAAGAGAAAAAGAGCTTCTAAGAGAGATCTTTGCGTTCTTCTCAACTTTCAAGCCGTGTGATCCTCAAGCTTTTCAAGCCATCTGAGAAGGGTCAAGAGAGAAAGAAGCCAAACTCTGCAGCTGCCTTCGTTTCAGGCTTTTTCTCTCAATTCATAGTTTACATTTGCTATATCTGCTTAGTTTAAAGAAGCTTGTAACTGTCTTAAATATTCCTTCCATATCTTGTAACTTGATTCAATGAGGAAATTGAATCAAGGGGTTAAGGCCTTGTCCAAGCCCTTGAATTGGACAGTGTACAACCAAGGTTGGTTCTAGTTGGTAATCTAGAAAAAACCAATTGGGTTTGTTGTGATCGTGGATAAAACAATGAGTTGGGTTGTGAACTCGCAAAACAACTGAGCTGTAATCTGAGAATTATAGTGAAATCTCAAATGAAGCTTGGGAGCAAGAGTTAGCTCCAAACCACTATAAAACTTTGTATGTTTGTGTTGTGGTTTATTTGTCTTCCCTTCTTTACTGCATTTCCATTATTGCTTAAGCTTAAAATCAAGAAAGCTTTCACTAAGTAGAAAAAGAATAGCATAATTTTTAAAGACCTAATTCACCCCCCCTCCCCCCTCTCTCCTGGGTTGTCTTCTGGGCAACACTTATGATGGTTTTCTTATTAAACAGCCTAACTTTCTGTTACATCTAAGCTAGTAAACCACTATGCTCCCTATCAAGGATATAATCCAGGCTCCACGAATTATACATAGGTTTGGGCCTAAATTTATTGATATCTAAATATAGAAAAGCATCATATCCTTTTGGTCAAGGGACTATTAAGCTATGCCTAGTTCACACCTCAACCCTTAATATAGTGATCTCTGAGATTGGTTGCCGATGTTGACTGTTCTTATTTGCAAGTAGATATATACCATTAAGCAAATAGTCAATACTTAAAATATCAAGATTGAGTTCCTCATCGCAAGTGGCGATAGAAATTTAATTCAACGTTTAATTAAGATCCAATAAGGGGAAAAAATTGAACTCTACATTCAATGGCTTGGATCAAATAAACTTAGATAGTCAAAATTTGTATTAGTTTACACAAATTTTCCTTGTCTTCATGATGAAGGATCTTCTCCTCTCAATTATTATATTTGAAGTTCTTTGTTTTTCAAAACAAAAACTTCAATAGTTATTCATCAATCAAGATAAGTAGTTTTTGAATATGAAGTATGATGGAAATCTTAAATCAATTTTCACTAATTGGTTAAAGGATGCCTTACGGGAGAACAATATTAGTTTCAAAGCCAAAACTTCTCAAAAGTTTAACTTGTAAAATGCTATTAAAGCCTCCAGCTCATTTCAGAGATTTTATTAAACCTAAGCACTAACTGGATATAAATGATGAATCGGTGTTTGTAGTTTAGTTTATTTTAGTTGATGCTCCTAGAGTATTTATTAAATATATTACTGAGATGTTGATTTCAAAGTCCTCAACTTCTAAAACATCATGTTATTGTCAAACTCCATTGCTAAATTAAGAAAGGTTAGTAACATATCTTTTGGAAAATGCACTAAGTACAAAGTACTGATCTATAAGCAATCTACAATTATAATCAGCAAAGGTTCTACAAAAATAAATTCAATAGATAAGCCTAATTCATCCAAAATGATGTATTACCTAAGTATCAGCATTCATCAGCTGTGGAGTTCAACAGTGATGACTATTAGCTAAATTCGTCAAGCCCCAAACCCCAAATTATACACAACAAGAAGGTTTGTTATATTAGGTGGGTTTAAAAATGTGGGAAAATATAAATATTTTGATATTATAAGAGCAATAACCGAAGATAAGTTTATCTCTCCAATAAAACACAACTCCATTTCAGGGCATTTGGATCCTTGTTCCTTAACCCTCTCATAGGTTGAGTTGCAAGTGGTAGCCCAACTCTCTTGGAGGTCTACAGCTCGCCCAACTCCAATGGATAGAGGTCCGTAGCTCGACTACAGGCTATAACTCAAACACAGGCCTGCTACAATTACAGCCCAAAGTTGCTCAACTCAACATCATATGACTTCCACCAATGAACATCAGGTCTCGCTGTGTAAGCAAGTTGCAAGGCTTTGAATCAGCTGGGCTTTGAGGTCTCAGAGACATAACAAGTAATGATCTTTTAAACAGAGAAGAGAAATGCATCTCATATAATTGGAAAAGGAAATAGAATTTTATTTTATATTTTAGTTAATCATTTGTTTTTATTTTGTTTTATTCGATTTTATTTAATTATTTTCACAGATGATTGAAGTTTATTTGATGTTGTAAATTAAATACGAGTAATAATATGAACTGAAAGAACACTAAAAGAAATATGTAGAAAAATCCTCAAACTATAGCATTTACCCTATGTTTGGTTGGGATCATGAGAAGAATGGATGGGGTTAGGAGGATAGATGTCCCCATCCACCATTTGGTCCAAAAAATCTTAAGAAAATGGATGGAAAGTAGGAATTACCAATCCATTCTAACCCATCCATAAGGGATGGGGCATGTAAAAGGATGCAGTTCTACATTGGCAAAATTATCCTCATTAATATTTTTGATAAACCCTACCAATTTTTCACTTTTATTTATTTATTTAGTGTACCTATACTATTAACACTATTCTATTAAATCTGATTACTAATTATTTTAGTTTTAGTACATAATTTGCACAATTACAAATAAATAACTAGAATTATATTCTATTTTTTTGTTGATATTCAATATTTTTAGTTAACTAATTTTATAAAATTAATTAACTATTTAAATTAAAATATAAATTAATTAGTTATTTATATAATTAATATATAAAAATAAATTACTTCATATATAATTAATTTATAAAAATAAATTACTTCATATGAAAGACTCATCCAACCCTAACCATCCTTCGTACCAAACACAAAAATGTTTACTTGCAATTACCTTTTTTTTTGGTTTGCATCATTTTAAATCGGAAATGGAGTTTTGTTATTTATTATTATTCCCAGTATGGAGATTGGTAGCAGAGTTTTTAGGACCAAAAAAGCATGAGTTACAAATATCAGCAATAGAGTTATCAAAATTCCCACAAGCCCAATACAGAACAATTAGCCAAATAATTAATACTAGCTGGCAGTTAGTATGAGCAAAGGCGTGAAAAGGGTCCCTTTGTTTAGCGTGGGGATCACCCTAGGGAATGGAGAAATACACAAATGTTCCATGATTTTCCCACCTATTTATGCCATGATTGGAGAGAAGCTTAGGAATCCTCGGCAGTAAAACTTCTAACCTGAACAATTCGACGCAGAGAAAAACAAGAACATAAAAAGAAAAAAAAGGAAAGGCTACACTCTTCTGTTGCAACGAATAACCTTTTCCCTGAGGAAGGGGCGGGGCCACCAGATTCTTAGATTCCTAGTGTTGATTAGCAAACTGTCTGCAACCAGTCACCTTAATTCTTCTAGCCGATCGCTGTTTGGTCAAAATAGGTGCTCTTGTTCCATCGGCATATTCAAACTCATGTTCGAAAAGCTGCTTCTTTTTTGCTGACCCTCCATGATCCTTAGAATCCAATTATTTTCCACGAAACCATCGAGGATTGAAAAAGAAACAAAGTAGAAGAGGCAATAGAACGAACATTTTGAAAGCAAGGAACATTATTCTGGATTCCCGACCCTGAAACTGGAGACTTAATCCGACCAAGTCCCTCTAATTTGAAGCAAATTTTAAGAAACAGCGACAACAAGAGGAGACATCCCCTGCCTCTTACAACATCCCCATCAGCTAAAGCAGATGGAATAAAGCAGATTAAAATAAAATAAAAAAGAAAATAGAAAAGAAAATTTGCGAAGCACTCCAACGACACACGACAAACGCATCATCAAGAGGCAGTGCGGGGGGTTACCTTCATACGCTCAGGCACCGCATAAACTCCCACTCCTCGTCCTCCTCGTAGCTACCCCCGTCGCCAGCCACAGCCGCGCCGGCGCACCCTTCCGAGTCGGAGCTCATCCCGTCCCCGCCGGTCTCGCCACCGACGACGAGGTACGGCATGGAGCGGAAGGCGCAGGCAAGGGTAGTGGCCACGGCGCCGGCGTCGACCACCCCTCCACGAGCGGCGGACTCCTCCGCCCGCCTCTTGAGTGCCTCGAACATAAGCTCGGGCTCGTGCTGCATCGCTCGAAGGACATCCGCGCACGACGGCCCTGGCACCGCCTGCGTCACCGCGAAGCAGTGCGGTCCGTCGCTCTGCGTCACCCGCACAACGCTCGGCCCCCCGAACAGGTTGTGCAGTCCACCGAGCGCCTCCTGGTAAGCCCCTCCCAGAAACATTCCCAGATAGTAACCCCCCTCCTTGCCGCCGCCGCCAAACTCGTGCAGCGGGAGGCTCCGCCGCCCGCCGATGAATCGGTCCACCTTGCCATCGCTGTCGCACGTCAGGTCCGACAACACCCCCTCCACGACCGGCCGCTGGTCGAGCCGGTGGATTGGGACGATGGGGAACAGCTGCCCGATCGCCCAGAAATCCGGAATCGAGGTGAAGAGAGAGAGGTTCACATGGTACGTCTTGACCGGTTTAGCCAACCCGATCTCCTTCGCCACCAGCTCGCAGAGCCCGTCAACCGCCGCCAGGTGCTCGAGTCCAAGAAGCCCGTCCTTGAACTGCTCGACACATTTCCTCTTCAGCTGTTCCGTGTAAATCAGGCACTTATCGCAGTCAAACTGAAAGGTGGCCTCCATCAGATCCCGGTAGTCGCCTCTCATGTCATCAGGCAGGTCCTCCAGGAGGTAGGTCAGGCCGGGTCCAAGGGCCGTGGCCGGATCGACCGCGGCGACGGCTGTGGATGACACAGCCTCGAAGATGAGGACCGAGTGGTGGGACACCAAGGCCCGGCCGCTCTCGCTGCAGAGTATAGGGGGCGGCACGCCCTTCCGGTCGCAAGCGTACTGGACCGCCCGGACAACGGCTTCCGCATACTCGTCAAGGCCGTATCCGACGGACATGTCCGACCCACTGGAGTGGGAGCCATCGTAGTCGACGCCGAGGCCGCCCCCCACGTCGATCACGCGCATCGCCGCACCCAGCCGCGCCAGCTCGCAGTAGATCTGTGCGGCCTCGCCGACGCCGTCCACCAGGAGGGCGGTGGACGGGATCTGCGAGCCGATGTGGAAGTGGAGGAGCTGGAGGCAATCAAGCATCTCGAGCAACTGGAGCTTCCGGGCCACCGAGAGGATCTGCGCCGTCGTCAGACCGAACTTGCCCTTCTCGCCGGACGTCGACCCGAAGTGGCCGGAGTGCCGTGTCCGTAGCTTCGCCCTGAGGCCGATCACCGGCCGGACGCCGATCCTCCGGCTGGTCTCCACCACCATGGAGAGCTCCTCCTCCTGTTCAAGAACAATCACCACGTTCAGATCCAGGGTCCGCGCGAGGAGAGCCAGGGCGACGTACTCCTCGTCCTTGTAGCCGTTGCAGATGAGGAAGGCATCGGGGCTGCCTCGCGCGAGGCAGCTCATGGCGAGGAGGAGCTCCGGCTTGGATCCGGCCTCGAGGCCGAAGCGGAAGGGGGCGCCGAACCCGACGACGTCCTCGACGATGAAGCGGTCCTGATTGCACTTGACCGGGTAGACGCCCTGGTAGTGGGCGCCGTAGCCGGTAGAGCGGATGGCGAGGTCGAAGGCGGAGTGTAGGGACTCGAGGCGGTGGCGGAGGACGTCGGGGAAGCGGACGATAAGGGGGAGCTGGAGGCCGAGGCCGCCAGCGGATTTGGGCTCGGAGGCCTTACGGACGACCTTCGTCAGATCGATCTCCTGATGGGGGAGTGTGGAAGCACCATATGGGTGGACGGCGATGTTGCCGGCCGCGTTGACGGAGAAGTACGGGGCGCCCCAGCAGTCGATCTTGTAGAGGGCGGAAGAGAGGTCGGGAGACCAGAGAGAGATGTGTTCGAGGGGCGCCGCCGTCGAGGCCGTCGGAGCGCCGCCGGGAAATGGTCCCGGCGCGGGAAGAGAGCCATCCCAGGCGAGGGCGTAGCCAGGAGGGACGACTGCAGCGCCTACGCAGGCCAGGGCCGGCATCTCTTCCCGATCGCAGTAAAAATGGTAGAAAAAGAAAAAGCTAGATTTCTCTCAGATTTGAAGAAGGGGGCTTTGAAAGCCGCCGAGGCCGGAGCCCCGGCTACCCCCCCAAACGAGGCAGGAGAGGACTGAAAGAGGAGAAGAACTCTAGCTCGCCTTTAGAGCAGCCGGATATCCCCACGCCGCACCTTCAGAAGACGGCGAAAACAAAGAAATAGATGAAAAACGAGAAAAGAGAGGAAATAAGCCTAGATAGCCGAGGATCTGGGAGACCAACCGCCCTGGATTTGGCTGGGATAACAGATCTGAGATCCGAGAACAAGGGATCTACGAGCGGGAGAGAGAGAGGGAGGATGGCTTTCTCGATCTCTCCGACGCACGGAACGGAAAGAATAAAGAGGAGAGAGGAGCAGAAAGAGTACCTAAAGTCCGGCGGCGAAGGACGCCGGAAACCTAGACGCGGGCGGCGGAGGAGTGGAGGAAACCTAGCGGCGTTATGGCTCCGGCTGGGAATAAAACACAGAGTTCGGGGAGCGGGCGAGAATTGCATGAGAACCGTGGGGGTTTTTATAGGGCAAAAATAGCCATTTTTTCCTTTTCTTCTGGCCGGAGGAAATAGTGAAAATTAAAAAATCTCTTTAAAATCTACCTTTTCTCTATTTTTTGATTTTTCTTTGTACCAATTTATTGGTAGGAAGAATAATGATGGAATATCTCGTCCGTGACTTTTGCTTCTTCTTTTGTTTCGTCTATCTCGCTAAGATTCGAGATCCGCCTCTCCGCGTCGATTTGCCGCGTGGCTGTGGACTGGGTCCCGCGCCTTCACCGAGTCTTCAACGCCCATCACTCTTCATCTCTCTAGAAACCGCCGAGTATAATCTCGTGGTAATATCGCGATACCTGGGATTCCATTAGTCTATGGTGATGAGGGTGAACCGGCGACGGCGGGCCGTAAAGGGCGCAGGCCTTATCTAGAGAAGAAAGCATCTCATAAACGGAAACTACTGACGAACCAGATGATGCCACGCTACCGCTCGAACGGATTATCTTCCGAAAATCACGCGAATCAAAAAACGGTGGCGTTCAAAATGGCATTGGAAATCGATAGGTAACCATGCTGTTACACTCGTGACCGTCAAGCACTTCAGTGCAATGTTGGCCGGACAAACCATGATCACGAAGAAAGCTCAGTGCATCGTCCAGAACAACGTGGGCGTTCGTGCCTCCGTACCCGAATGAGTTCACACTCGCGCGTCGAATACCATCCGTC
>JAOXJJ010001205.1:144853-159732 GCA_025769935.1 Phoenix roebelenii
TTCCTGTGGCAGGGTCATCAACACCGACTAATCTCCTTGCGGTGAATCCTTCAGGACAGTCAATTGCCAACATATCTACCCCCATTAGCGGGATCGTCAACATAGCCAAATCGAAGTTCAATTAGTTCTCAATTTCATATTTAGTTATAAAAACATGCAGTATCAAAATCAAATGTCGTTCATATGTTACTTTCTTTCAATTTATCAGATTCAACTCAACAGCCAGAAACTATGACCACATGTTCCCTGTGGCAAAGCCATATCACCGACTAATCTTCTTGTGGTACTAATATATTAGCCCCCATTGGCAGGATCCCCAACATAGCCCGACTGCGAGTCCAAATCTATTACAAATTAGTATTATTATCTTTTCTTGCATTACGTTCAATGTTCTAAACTGAAAATATGAGGAGATCTGCACAACCCCAACACCGTTTTGCACAAAAACCAACCAATAGAAGATGCATTACGAGGAGCACCTCAGGCATATCAAAGATAGAAAATGCAGCATGAGAAATCCAAGTTGCAAGCACCAGCATGAGAAAATGCGCTGACGGAAAATGTCGGAGACGCAGATCTGTGAAGCAGAACTCAAATAGTTGAGAGAAGCATTTTTGTCACCCTCGACTACTAATTTGCGGTTTCCTTCCGGCTTGACATATGGTTTCCTGAATTATTAGTTCATGAAATAATGACAATTCTTTCAGCAAAGCAGGCGTCTCTTAAATTGTCTGCAGCACAGGATGAGATCCAGCATAGTTGAAGAGGGGAAAAAAAACACCATGGATTAATTTTGTGTTGTTATAGAAAGTCCATCCGAAGCAATAACAGCAAAAATCCCCTTCAAGTCTTCAGCAGGTGCACAAGGAAATAAAGGCCGGGTAGCCTTCTGACCAAAATGCAATCCTTTCAATTCAATTTATATAGATGCCAACAGAATGTATTCCATTTGTTGGATATGTCAAATAGCCCGAGTGATCTCGCAACATCTCCACATAACCAATAGTAACACTTTATTAAAGTGGATTCATTGAGGAACAAAACTTTGTCACGGAACAAGCCGCTGTGGATCACGAGGGAAAAGTGATGTTTTGCGTATGTTGTTGAGAGCACAGAAAAGCATAACCACTCGCTCCAGGCCCACACCAAACCCACCATGTGGAGGTGCACCATACCTGCAATAAAGTGAAGCAGATTGGCATGAAGCAAAATTCATTATTCACATTAAGAACCTAATATCCATTTCTAAATCAAGCACGGAATAGAAATGATCGTCTACGACACTGTTATTCTCAATACAGTGTGAGGACCAAGGAGAAGCTCTGCTAATCAACATCTGACGACTTCAGAAATATGCAACCTTTAATGCACTAACAGACTTTATTCTGGTAAAACTGCTTTCTTTCTTCTTTTTTTCTCCTCTGTTTTTTCTGATTTATACAATGAATAAGCTAGTTATATAAACTAGCTTATTCATTTTCTGGTAAACTAGCCTGTTTTTA
Organism: Phoenix roebelenii; assembly: GCA_025769935.1. Lineage (NCBI taxonomy): Eukaryota > Viridiplantae > Streptophyta > Magnoliopsida > Arecales > Arecaceae > Phoenix > Phoenix roebelenii. The sequence goes on from JAOXJJ010001205.1 coordinate 146,356, forward strand.
CATTTTCTACAGTAAAGGTGAGATGTTATAAACACTTGGTCTGGAGGCCAATCGTTAAAAATTCCAACTGTAACAACATTTTTACCCATGTCCAACTGATTTGAGTGCAAGTTTACATGGGTTAACAGTTATGAAGCTTGGGCTACCAAACCATTCCTGTGACACGAGCACCACAGACAACACAGGGTTTCAGCTTTCAAGATTGATGCACGCATCTTCACAAAAAACCTATGTTGCTTTTAAAAGGAAAACCGCGAAAAGAAAAAGCACAAAAAATATAGAAGAAAAAATAAATAAAAAATGTGACTTCATACCGGAAAGAGTCAATATATGTTGATATAGTCTTAACATCAATGCCACAAGCCTCTGCACGTTTAGTCAATAACTCAGGTAAGTGTATTCTCTGAGCCCCTGAAATTATCTCCTCACCTACAGATTAGAGCATAGCAGAACATTGTAAATTTCCAGCATATTTTACAATACTATTGGAAGCAACTTTCTACACAGATCCAAGTTCTAAACCATCCTATGTGACTCAAAATCATGAAAACTAAAGTAACAGGAGTCAGACATGGACAGGCATCTATAATACTAGGCACAGCATTTATTGGATATTATATTTTTTCAAATATCAGTGGTAATGTCATTTTCTTCTAGCAAATTCTCAGATACTATAATCATCATATATCGTCCAGATATGATGGTAGGAAACTGAAGAGCATGGTAATCTTGTATATTCCAGAAAAATTATGATATTAATGATGTACAACATTTATGTGTTATTATTTATTCAGATATTATTTGTTTTGATCATATCTGGCCTAATCTGAAAAACAGAGGTTTAGGAAGCCATGCAAACATGGTATTTTTGACTTGGCTTAAAATATTAACCAATTAATGGAGTTGAAAGTCCTCCCAAGTCCTCCCAGGGGCATTTGCTACATTTGAATATATTGTTCTCCAAAATATAAAAGCCACTAATTAGCAAAGTTTAAGGGCTGCAAAATCCATGTGCAATTTAATTAACGCTTTTGACTCACATTATACGAATCAGAGCATGGAAGATTTGCATGATTTTTATATGATGTAATAAAAATATTGAATTACAACAATACTTGTAATCACATAACCAGTTGACCTCATTTTAGGCAAGGAAAAAAGGCATGCATGTAACATAAAAGAAGACTTTGTAACTTGAAGAAATTCATCATATGTAAATGTCACCAATAGAACTTAAAATGTTAATGAGTATACAATTTTCAGTAGCTTGTCACAATAAAAATCACTGAGACTATAATTAACCACCATCAATAGAATTTTCAGTAAACAACAAATAGAATTGACTTCTCACCTCGAATGAAGACATCAAATGAATTACTATATGCCAGATCATCAAAACAGGGCATGGTGTAGAATGGTCTCACAGCCAAAGGATACCGATAAAGAATATAAAATTCAGTGTCATATCTGTGTTGGCAAGTAAGAAGATCATGAGCTTAGCCAACAGTTCTTGTATGAAAGGAAAATAAACAAATGTAATAGTGATATTATAAACTCACTTCTCACGAACAAGCTGACCCAATTTTTTCTCCGCCTCTGTATTTAAATCCCCAAAAGGATCAACTTCTATTCCAGCTTCCTGTTTAAAGGAGTCGAACTGATCTTGTCATTGAAAGAAAAGCCACAGCAGTCCAACCGCAATTTTATAATTTATTGTTAGATAGCCAATAAGATAGGACATACTACTAGTTGACTAAGAACTTAAAAATAGCTTTACAGGTCAATTGTTTTCCGCAGCATAACTTCTTACAAATTCATAGCTATGCGCAGCCTTATCAACTCACGCCTCCTTGCAATTTCAATCATAACAAAATTAGATAAATCCATTCCCTAAATCATCCACTTCGTGGCTTTTACATCTCTTTGCTGAGCTAATAAATTCAATGCTCCAGGATATGATAATTTCTTAAGTTAAAACTTTTACAAAAAGTTATCAGCATCAAGTTTCAAATAATATCATTATTCAAAAAAAAATCATGCATATCATCACAATTAAGTTCGGTAGTTGCATGCCCATGAACTTAGACTGGAAATTTGCTATTCAATCCATTTAATTCAAAGGTAATGGGCAATTCAAGTAAATAAGTAATCCTTGTTATTTAGCAACCATCTTCAATATTCAGCCAACACCTGCTGCCAATACCCAAGGATAATTACTCAACAAATTTATGTCCTACTTCAATCTATATGTAACTTCAATTTCATATTTAGTTCTCGTATCCAAGCATAAAACACTAGTCTCATAATTCCTCTTCTAGTATGTAAGATTATAGGGAAGTATATGACAAGAGTAAATGAAAAAACACAAAGATGACTATTGGCAGAGGAGAAACTCAAAAATGCATACAAATGAGTTAGAGAATATGTCAATAATGATAATCAAAGGCCAGGCAGAAGGCAGGCACCTTAAGCATTTGGACACCCTCCAGAAAAGTGAGTCGCAAGGTCTTCCGCAGGTACTACGATGCATACAGATTAAGCACAATCAAAAACAGAGATAGACAGGCAAAAGTCAGGAAAATAAAATAATTTTGTGTAACATGTCCTGACAGGGGCAGACAGACTATCCAGTGGATGACATTTAATTGTTTAGCATTTTTTCTTTTTAAAGGATATAAACATAATGTCCTTTACCTTCAAAGGTTCAAAGGGATATTGTCTGTTGATTGCATCCAATTCCTTCTTGCAGTTCTCATTCAAATAGTCAAACATTGCAACAAACAAACGGTCCACAATATCACAAACCTGCATAAACAACCACAAGCTTTCATGGTTAAGCTGATAAATGAACTGAACTCAAAGATGCACATAAATTTATTCTACCTCAAAATAATGTTCCTTGATCTCCATTTCAACATCAAGGCCGACAAACTCACACAAATGCCTATGTGTAAAGGAGTCTTCTGCTCTGAATACAGAACCAACTTCGAATACACGTCCAAAACCGCCACATATTGCCATTTGCTTATAAAGCTGAGGTGATTGTGCCAAGCAGGCAGGTTGACCCTTGTAGTCCAGTTTAAATACAGCTGCACCACCTTCGCTTGATCCAGGTACAAGCTTGGGAGTATGGATCCCTACAAATCCCTCGGACAGCAGAAAACGTCTAAATATCTGCACCAGTGCACTGGTTGATTCACAATCCATGCTCCATTTTTAAGATTATAATGACATTATTTCTTTATATTTTTGAAAAAATATGATAAGTAGAACAAAAAATTTCCAACAATGCAAAAAAGAGATGCTCATCTAGAAAAGAAACTCAAGGCGATTCCTGTTGTTTGTCAGTTTAATCAAGACCAGATGATGACAAAGCATGAATTGAGGTTGAATCCCTTTTTGTTATCTTGATGAAAATAGGTCAGGCTCTGCCAATCTCTCTCACACAAAAACACATACGCATGCACATGCAATATGCACTCACATGCACGCACAAAAGAAAAGGAAGAAGAAAAATTCAGGTTAGGCACCCAATCGATTTCGGCATAACCTAACAACCAATTGGGCATTTAAGTAGGACTCTCAATATCTAAGTATCTCTAATTTACAAGGATGTTTGTTTTCATAAGACTGCATGGACATGCAAAGTTTGATGTCGGTTAAGAAGATATGCACTTACATCTTCAACATGACATTGAATATGGAAAGTTGCTTGGTTTGCAGGAGTGCGCACATCGAGAACTCTAAAATTCAAGCGAGTGTCCTGGCCAACACGAACAAGCTGCTCTCCAGTCTGTGCCACTCCAATTGTTGCATTAGAAACTTGATCATTAAACAAAGTTTACAATGAAAAAGATGAGTGACTAGAATATAAATCTGTTGCTCCAAATTGTAGAACTCATAATTAACTGTTACGTGGAAAACACAGCTTCCATCAAATCAATTTGTTATTGTGTTACTTCAACATGCAAACAAAATGCCCCAGAAAAGCTTTTTCGAGCAAAATCAATCTGTTGCTTGAAATTACCTGTTCAGCTTTTTCAAATTCCATCTCACTTCGTGCTGCATCCTCAATATTGATAGGCAAATTCTGCACAGCTCTATTGACACAGAAAAGCTTCCTCACTTGAACCTCCACCTGCAGAAAGACCATGAGTAGCTGAGATTGCCGCTACTCAGAAAAAGATAAACCAAACAGGAATTCCATAGCAAAAGACCACTAATAGCTGTGGAGAAATACATATACAATTATTAAGGTAGTGTAACCACTCGTAGGAAGCTAATAGAAAGGATTAAAGATTTTTTTTTGAGAGAGAGAGAGAGAGGGAGACAGAAAGATATAAAAAATCAAGTTCAGGCGTTCAGCTAATGGCAGGTCCCAATATATTCGTACTTTCCTACTAAAATAATTGGATGCTTTTCCATCAATGCATAAAACTGATAAAGCAAGAAACCTAAAAATTAACAACAATAAAGTAACATGAAAGACAAATATTACCTATGAGAGCCAAATAAAGAAAGAAGTAACTGGTTTCATTTTTCTTCACTTGAATAAGAGATCGACAGCCTATTGTTTCATACAAGTGGCCCTGACAGGGATAAAGGCTTGGATTTGCGGAGTTACTTTTTTTGCATATTACATGTACTAAACCTCATCAAGAAAACAACGGAGGGGCAGCAGGAGAAGGATAATGGCAACGGCAGTGGAAGCTATAAAAATTATTTTAAAAAAAAAAAAACAGCACTCAGGAAACTCCACGATTCACAAAACCCGGCCTCAAGCAAACTTTCAACAAAGATTAAGAGAGAGTACAGACCTCAGTAAGGCCCTCTTGATTTTCCTCGTCTCCCAATAAAAAACCTTGAGCCAAGATCTAGTTCTGATTTTTCTTTTTTCCTTATTTTTGATTAACTGAGAAATAGGCTGCTAAATTTCTCTAGGAAATTAATAAGGAATATATTTTATTTGACAACGGAGAGACGAGTGAGTAATATTGGGATTCTTCCTCCTCTGCCGTAAGCGGAGAAGAATTGAAGTAAAAAAAAAAAAAAACTCTTGTTACGATTTGGATCATTCCAAACTTACAATTGGCAGCGCCTAACATCAAACCATTCAATGGCAGCTAAGAATTAGTAAATTATAAAAGCAAAGCCTACGACATTTGAGAGGAAGACGGTCTACCTGCTGGGTGGTGCCCTTGATGGGTTCCTTGGGAATGGAGACGACCCCTTCGACGTCGACGATGGACTCCTTGCTGAGCCCCGTGGCGAACTTGACCATCTGAGGGCTCACGCACTCCTTGTTGACGACCAGCACGCACTGAACCGTGCTCACGGAGTGCCTCACCACCAGAAACACCATCTTCTTGCTGACCGGCCTGATTGCCTGGGCGGCGCCCCGGATCAGGACTGTACGGTCAGCCAGCTCGACGTCCAGAGACCCGATCTCCGTCCACCGGCGACCGCTGATCGCCTTCGACTGGATCTCCTCCGTCGGGACGTCGCCGTAGTTCCCGGAGAAGGGGTCGGCTTCTGCGGACTCCACGGCGGCGGCGGCGGCGGCGGCCGCGGCCTCTTGCTGCTTGCGGAGCCTCTCGGCCTTCTGGGCTTCCTTCTTCGCCTGCTTCTTGCTGAGATTCGCCGGCTCGGAGCCGTTCTCGCCGGCGGAAGGAGGCGTTTGGGAGGATTCTGGCTCGGTGGACGCCATGGTTTCAGTTCCCTAAGAACGCCGCAAGGCAACCCTAGAAATAGCGGAAAATCCCTCCTAGTTTTCAAAGAGAGAGAGAGAGAGAGAGAGAGAGAACGATAATAATAGAAGGTCCAGAGATAATCTCCTTGCTAATTAATATATCCGATTGTGTAATATTGCTTGCCGGGGGAGGTGAGGACGTTGATCCTCGTGCAAGAACCCGAGGCTCAGAGTTCTATGCGCGAGAACCCTGGGTTTGGACTCTAGAGTTCCCCTCGGTGCGAGAACCCAAGGAAACGCGGGGGGGCACGAGCCGCCACGCGGATCCGCATAAAGCCGAGGGCGACAAATGAAAACCTCGTGCGACAAAGCAAACGCGACCGCAAGGAAGCAATTCGCAGCCGCGGCAGGAGGCTTTCCTTCGTATCGTATTACCATTATAATGGACAATAGCTGGTACATCTTGTGACCATTAATCTAATACAGTGACCATTTTACAACACAGAATCACCACTTTTAATTAACATTTCAGTGTTCGGCCGGAGCCAACAAAAACTAATTTCATACAATAGATAAACCCTAGCTCACATCCCTCGTTAGAAGAAAGGTGACGTCCATTTATTTTAGTGGTGTGCGTTCCTGGTTCCTGCTCTCACACATCTCATCGGAGACCAAGAGATCATTACAACGCTCGTCACTGGGCTGCCTCCCACAGGGTGTCGAATACGTGCAGCGCGGCCTTAATTCACTATGACTGTAGTTCATTGATGAATGAGACGAGCCACGGGTATGATATACAAGAGGCTAATTTACCAGGATTATATATTAGGACTGAATGCTCTACCATTATATGTCTGAGAGTATCTAGTAAGCAATCTATGTCTTTGTACAAGTGAAAAGAGGAAGCCATGCACAGAGAGAGATTCTATGCAAGGTAAGATTACTGAAGAAATTCTGCAATCCACTGAGATGTCTTTCAAGGCTTAAAGCTTAAGTTGGCCGAAGAAGGTTCAAAAGTTTGAGATCAGCCACAGCTCCTTCGCTCATGTCTAGCCTTCGCAACATGGTTCGTCTCGGCTTGTCCTGATGCCGGTCCGTGCTTCATGAGCTTCTTCAGGATGCATGCCATGGCCAGCTGAGTGCCAAGCCTGGAGCTACCTCGAGACAGACAGACAATGCCTCCGAGAAGCAACAATCCATTTGCTATCCACTTCTTTGAGGGCCTTCTTGGTAGTTCCTTCCCTAATGCATTCCTGACAACTTGCCTGCCATAGGTACCGCCACCTGGGCTCTCAGAGAGTCCTTGCTGACTTATCTCAGCATCAGCCTCCAACATTGGTGGAACCTGAGAAAGAAAACAAACTGATTTTGTTTTACAAACCACCTTCTTTGATAACATAATCTTTTTGATAACTCGAATTAATCAACACTAGAAAGAAAGCAGTATGGTTATACTTCCAATTTGACAAACCCTACTCTGCTTGCTCTTTCTTAGCCGACGAAACAAACTCTCATCTGAGTCCATTGATGGAGACAGACCGACGTGGAGTTGCAGCGATATCTCCACAACCTAATTGCCCATTACACTATTCAGTCTAAGCGGCACCAATGCTCAGATTGGCTGCATACTTACTACATAGCCCTACTAAAGATAATAACCACATGCAAGATGTGACATGTTTCGTGTGGAAAATTGAAGAGAGCTGGAACGCAGCATGAGGAACCAAACTGTAATTTGTCATGCTGGTCTTATTGAAACACATGGGAGGACGAATATGACAAAAAGTCAAAAAATACGTGCAACTTTTTAAGGATACTAGCTGGATAAGGTTTCTGCAACCACGCCATTTTTCAGTGGTTATCTTTTTTTGGCTCCAAATGGAAGGAGTATCTAATCAATGGGTCACTTCAGGATAGCGACTGCCAGACACGATGGTTATCAAACAATTCATTTGGCAATCTATGACCAACAGTATTTTACGGTTCAAAACAAAACTTGGTGAAGGGATAAGTAGAAAAGTTGATATGTCCCCAGCACATCTTTTATAAAAGTCAAAGCCAAAGAAAGATTGGGTGGCTGTTGCCTCCCTTAGTATCAAAAAAAAAAAGCCAAAGAAAGATATATGAAAGCATTATATCCATCTCTTCCACACTTCTATAACTTTGGTGCGGTGTTTTAGTATAAAAGAAAAACATAAGCTGGATTTTGGTCTTTTTTTTCGCTCCCCTTATAATAAAAAGAAAATATTTATAGGCTGGTGTCATAAAGGAGCACTGACCTTTTGGATAAGTCTGAGCAGAGTTGCAACAGAGGTTGAGCGACTGCGGATGTGGGGAGTATATTCACGCAGTGCATTATTCATCTTGCACACATAATTCCATATTCCCTTGGCAAAAGCCAGTTTTGCCATCTCCACATTCAGGCCAGCATCTTCCTGATGCACCATTGTGATCTCACATGCATCCCTACCAGGAACTGCACTCACAATTATTAACGAATCAGCATACGTCAACAATGAGAGTACAAACCGAGAAAGAGATGTGAAGAGGTAACAACTAGGTAATGAAGAGTTATATATCACAGCTAAAACCGTTGCGCTCGGGAAAATCATACCAAGGAAACAGCAGAAAGCAGGCACCCAAAAATCAGCTCGGGGTCTACAATATTGAACTCATGTTTTAACATTTAACAGTGAATCAACCAAATCTCACTGTTCTTCAATGCTAATGCAAATGATACAACCATGATCAATCATCATTGATCTATTTTGTACCAGACTTCATCAGTAGACAAGCAAGTAGACTAGAGTGAAACATTCTAATAACTGAAGACAGAGTGCTCCAATCTAAGCTCCAGGCATAAAAAATGGACTCAAGTGTATCCAGCTTACCAAATAAAATTTCGATGTTCTTCAAACATTAATAGATAGATTGGTTTTGTACAACTGAAATCAGGTCCAATCTGTAAACCTTGCCCCAACTCCCAAGCCAGAGATGAGATGAACCAGAGTAGCTAAAATAATGTTTTATAAGCTCAGAGTTATAGAATGGGCTTGAAGTGCAGATCAGGTGAAGAGAAAGATGTCGATAAAGATTTAGTCAACTTAACGAAGATCATTCTGTCAAGTAGCATATAACAGGGTAAAACAGATAGATTAGTTCTCTTATACCAGACATATCATTCAACTTGATGTAAATACAATAGGCTCCAATATGACAAGCTAACTTACTTTTCCTAATGCGCCAACCCGATCTGAAAAAACCAACTCGAACATATTTCCTCTGTCGTGGTACCAGCGGATGTTCACAGTCCTACCAGAGAAATAATAAGAATAGGTGAGAACACACTTTGACCTTGACAAGATAATATGAGAGATAAACCTAAAAGATTGCAATTACAAGACATATTTATGGTAAACCACCTTGTAGAGGCTTCACAGCCAACTCCACATGCCTCTTAGCTATAACCATTCATTCGAAATCTTATTCGTGTTTTCAAGTGTTAAGCATTTCCTGATGATTAATAATTGGTTCCTGGCAACTAAAAAGTCACCAAAAATTATTGAATATAACCTGGATACAACACAAATAGTGACAAGTGACAGCATCAGCAATAATTGTATATAAGCGATAAGAATGTTGGCGCCAACCAAGGTTTGCCATACCGGCTAGTATTGGTGCATACATATCGTACCCTACTGTACCGGTACCAAACAAGTATGCAATATAAAGGGTGTACCGACACTCAGTACACCGAATTGACCCCCGTACCAAATGTATCAATACCGTAATAGGATGGTATCGATACGGGGTTCAGCACCAAGACAGCGAACCTTGATGCCAACAATAGTATTCATTCAGAAATTAGTTCCAAATGTTAACCCAGCAAAACTACTGAACAGCCGCGAGGAAAGGATTGCATCCAACATCTTAATATGAAAAAATAATATCATCTAAATGAGATGGGTTTTCTTGAGCAAAGTACAATCCATCAGTCTTTCGGAACTCTTCAAACCCACATCGCAAAATGAAATCAAATACTTCATTGGTGCCAAATTATTGGCCAAGGCAACTATAGCAAAGGATGGGTCTGTCATGGAATCCTAGAGAAATTATGAGGACACTTGTAAATGGCAGTTTGAAAAACAGGATAGATGGCTAGTAAGTTCAATAATTTCCACAATATGATTGGATTCAGAACTTCTACTTTGAAGGAGATTTGAATGTGAGAAATGAGTTTTCTCTATAAAAATTCGACAATGAATCTCAGTGTTGTGATTGCAAGCGTGGCCTGGTCTTTATTAGATATTTCAGGCATCTCAAATATGATATCAACTTATCAAGATTGCCCTGATTTCATGAAAAATACTGCATACTTGGTTTTACAAGGGATTATTCAAGAAATGCATCGGACATCCCACAGATCTTCCACTAAAATCCAGCTAGCATATCACTTGCTGTTTCCAAAACAGCACAGCTTGGAATTCACTTTCATTAAAAAAATACATAGATCATTTCAGTTATATTGCATACAGCACATAACTCCATTATACTATATCACAGAGAAAACGGATGCAGTGAAATATATACTTCACTTGTTGGTGAGTTGAATCATACATTAAAAATATAAGATATCAGGCATTCTTGAAGCATGCAATCAAAAAAGTGTGGCTCAATGCACGAAGCTCCCACCACTGCAGGGTTTGTTGAAAATCAGATGTATGTAGCCTTACCCCAACATGTAGCATGCAAATGTACTTACGAAACTATAAGACTGAGAACATAGCAAGTATAACTCACCCTTATATAGCAGTAGAAGGTTTTATCTTTTCCTTCCCACACACGCCATGCCAATAAATACTCTCTTGGTGTCAGGAGAGGGAATTTTTTTATCATACGCCCAATTTCTGTCCCACTCGTTTCATCAGCCTGCAGCTGATCATGTTTGATCAAAGTCTTGTCCCACACTTTCCTGTACTCATTGTCCATGTAGAAGTCCCGTAATAGTTCAGTGGAGCATCTCTCAAACGTTGTGACACTAAGGTATTTCAGGGGACCACCCTGAACAACACAGGCAAATGTGTCAGTCAGAAGCATTTCTTATACTATTGTTCCAGAGCTTGCTACAGTAGATGATAAGCAAGACGTGTAAAGCTTCAGTTAACCTCAAAATCTGAATATTTAAATCACATTCAATCTGGTAGCAACTTTATGATCAAAGTTTGGATTGCTGCCAACCAAGAAAAAAAAATGAAGACAAATTCTGACATATCAAGGTGCAAAAATATCATGAAGACAAATTCTGTGGAAATGCCTGAAACATCAGAAATGAAGTTAAAAATCTGATGTAGCCATAACAGAAATTTGCCGTGCATAAATCCGTACACAGTGGATACCATCATGCTCATGATAAGCATTCAGGTATCACAAATTTTAGCAAATGAAGTTGAATTCATCTGAGATAAGCCAGTTGAGCCATGATGAGATGTGTTTAGAAGCCACAAACTTATTTACATGTCTAGTAATAAATATTTTTTGAGAAAACCATTGGTAGACATGTAAATCAGTTTATGGCTTCTAAACATACCTCATCATTGCTAAACTGACTTGCATCAATTAATTTATGTTACATGATATTGACAACCTTAAATTTAGGAGAATGGAGCATAGCAGTGACCAGAATAATGTCTTTCAAAACAATTAAAGATTTTTGGTATCTCAAAAACATTGTCGAATTTTATAGATAATGATCAAGCAGAGTTCGAGCATAGGCAAAAGATTTTTGCCATCCAAGAACAAACACGACAAACAATAGTACCTTGTAAAAAAGCTCCAATTTCGTCCCATCTCTTAAGTCAAACCATGAGAAGGAAGTTCAGTGTCTCAGAAAGAGATTTAAGAATGTATTATTATTTAGAATGAGCTCTACCTAGGGAATCCAAGTTGAGAAGGAAGGTTTGGCAGCAATAGATTCAGTGCTCTTTAGCTGATGCAACATATGATGAACATTCGGAGACAAATGAGGCAATTAAGATGTTATAACCTAACAAAAAAACGTAAAAAAAGTTCAATCAACTTTTGAAAATCAAGATGTTTTAGCAATTTCGAGATCTTTTTAGTGAGGAAATTAATTAGACATGATCTAGTAATAAATGTACCAACTTTATTAGTGCAGGCTACAGTTCTTGCTAGTTCATCTAGTAAAAAAAGTTAGCCTCCCGGACACATAACAGACTTTCCATTTTGCTCATTAACTCATTAATGGCATTAGCGAGACATAATTTCTGCAAGCTTTACACAAAACAGAAGAAAAAATAATTTTCATATTCGCTGAAATGATGTAAAAGAAAATAGTATAATGATGAAATTTTGACCATATAATATATTACAAACCTGATTTAATCCATGCATAACGATTTGCAAAGATGGAATTCATTTATATCTGGGTTATATGTTTAGCTTTGTGGATTCAGAAATCTCGATTACCAGATGATCAATCAACTGTGTTACGTTTCCGCAACATAACCCAAGAACATCGACATATCCAAGAGTCGGCACCAAAACAATTAAAGGAGCATTACCTTTGGCCTGCAACACTTTGCATTGTATGATATATGGCTATTCTTTTTATCAATTACATCTTCCCATCTCTCTTTCTCTTTGAGCTTTCCTTCCAAACTAGTTATCAAGTCTTTCAAATCGGCGTCAGATATGATATTCGATATCCTGAACATGAGAGCACAAGATTAGATGGAAGGGTTGAATGCTAGATGATATAGACTGAAGGAGCAGGGAGCAGCTAGTACTTTTAAAGAGCTCTAAAACGAACAGGACGAGATTACTATCTGTTACAATAACCTAGCAAATCTTAAGTACTAATCAAATCCCAACAATGAATAGGAACCCTGGTAAATCTAGAAAACAAAAGATAACATAAAATTCACGCTATAATATACTCCATGCTGATCCACCATCATCCAGAAACCCAAATTATAGAAGTTCGAAAAACATGGAGAAAAAGAAGTAAGAAGAAGAAGATCGAGAAAAAGAAAGCAAAATGAAGGCAAGTCCTGATTCTTTTCCTATCTAATTCATTAAGCAGTCAGTATACAGCAAGTTATTGAGTTGCCGAGTGATTAAATCAGGCAGCACCGATCCAATTCAGAAAAATAATCAATACCCAATTCAGAACAAATCAAGCAATAGAAAATAAGAATAAACCGAAACGAAGGCGATAGCTACAAGAAAGAAACAAGGCGACTACAGGGAGATGAAAAGATCAGGAAGAAGGATTCCCTAGAGGGTACCCCTTGGTATCGAACCCTGGAGAAGGATTCCCGGTCGAGGATGGCGTCGTCGGGGTCGGGATCGGAATCGACTTGGGATCTCCAGAGAGGGGCGCGCGACGCCGCGAGAAGGCGCGTAGGAGCTGCCAGGAGAGGAGGACGACGACGACAATCGCCGTCGCCCACCCTCCGCCACCGCTTTGCCGCCAGAAATTCTTCGAATCTAGGGATATTCCTCCCGGATTCGGAGAGAAGAGACGGGTTTTAGCCATCAATTCTTTCTTTCTTCCTACCTACAGTGTTGAGGCGACGACAGAGGGGAGAGAGGTGAAACAACTGAGAGGAAGCGACGAAGAGACGGTCCCGTGGATACCTTCCCGGGAGAGGAGGAAATAATAATAA
>JAOXJJ010001205.1:169381-192860 GCA_025769935.1 Phoenix roebelenii
CCCCCCCCCCCCCCCCCCCCAAAAAAAAAAAAAAAAAAAAAGAAGAAGAAGAAGAAGAAGAATAGCTCGTTATGGGACACCTGCTCAAGTTTTCTGTCTTAGATATAACACTTGCTCAGGTTGGTTGGATAAAATTGCCCTCATTCATAATTTTTATGCCCTATTTTTTTCCCCTTGTTTCCTTTGGTATGCTTGATGGCGCACTTGAACAGGATCTGTTTCGTACGACCATATCCTCGTCCGCTTAATGGCCTATATGATGATTGCTGAACCATCCTCCCAGGTTTAGAGAGCGAATCATCTGAGACGGGTGAAAAGCATAACCCTCAAGTATATAGAACTAGAACAGGGATCCATGAACTGCTGCAGCACTCTAAAGATCCATCCTGGGGAGAAATAAATGAAAATTTTAACAGGCAGAAGAGACTCGACTAAAATTATTTATGAAGCATGCTTGCTGGATAGTTGAATTAGCAGATGATCTCACTCCATTGTGATGATATTACACACCAATGGCCCGCTGAAACTTTTGCCCTCAATTCCAGCCAGCCACAAAGGAGCAATGAATGCCGTGGGGCTTCTTCCATTTCCTGCAGACGAAAACTTCCACTGCCGCGCGGCAGGAGGGGAATTGGTTCAACCAGCAGCTGTCCCTGGAAACTTTTCAAGAGCCACAAAGCATTTCCTCAAAATAAGTCCCCCTGCTCCAGACCCAGGAGATCGGGACCGGCAAGTAATCATGCCATGGCTTCTATTCACAAGACCATTTCTGTTTCACTTGAAAATAATATACAACTCCTTCCTAAACAGCTCTTATCTTGTTTCGGACACCAATTGATCTCACAAAGATAATTGGAAGAGCCGTCTCTAACAGCTGAGCCGGAGAAAAGCACTTCACAGAATTTAAGTGTTCGCACTCCAGACCCCTATGATCATGTAATCATGCACTAGCTGGTAAAAATAATATGCAAGGCCATTTTTGTTTCACTTAAAAAATAATATGCATCCTTCATAACCAATTCTATCACACTTCAGACACCAGTTAATCACGCAGGCACCGGCCGGACCGCTTGCAACGACTTAATGTGACACCAGAACCCGACAACCACAAAAAAAAAAAAAGATATCATCTGTAGTGAATGCAGAGATGCAATTTTATAGTTCATTTCCACATAGGTATTGCCCTATATATAGAGCGAGAGTTCACATTCTACTAAACAACACCAATAAAAAGGGTCCATTGGTTTAAATATTCAGATGAAGGTGAAGAGAATTCATCAAGCAAATTGGTGAGGCTACACAAGAGGTGGGTACTGCTTGGCCTGCTGACGAACCCGTCTTTTGTACTCCGCAGGATCCTGCAAATCATAAACTTGGTGGGTATTTTCAGCAGAGATGGCAACCAATGACTCCAGAAGCTTGAAAATGAGCAGCTGAATTTTCAAAAGTGAAGCAAACCTGAATGAAGAGGTGATAGCCATCTGTCTGTGCAGGATCAGCTGGATTAGGCAGGTCTAACAAGTCTTGTATTCCGACAAGAATCTGTTTCACAGTGATAGCTGGTCTCCACCCCTGCATATAAGAAAAATATGTTCATATAAGCTCAAGATTTACCCCGATGATGATCCGTAGGTGGAGTTGACGGCAGGATACTCACACTGTCCTCATTGAGGATTGATAGGCAGACTGTTCCTGAAGGGTACACATTTGGGTGGAAGAAGCCCTGGGGGAACTTGCACTTGGGAGGTTTGCTCGGATAGTCCTCGCTGAAGTGGAGCGTGAGAGGGAAGTAGCCACCCTCCCAGTCAGTCTGCAAATATAGCATTTTGGCATTTTTTTATGATTATAGTTTTCATATCCAATAATAAATTCTGTTTTTGTCAATTTGCATTTTGGCATTTGTTTATGATTATAGTTTTCATATCCAATAATAAATTCTGTTTTTGTCGTCCAAGGGAAAAACAGAAGTGGCAATAACACTAGGGCTCGGTTAAGTTGTCCATGTCCATGCTTTCAAACCCTCAAGCACCAAAGCTTTTAACATGCCAGCTTAATGTGATGATGGTATAATTCAAGGCATCCTGAGTAAAGTTTTCAATCTTCAAAACCAACTATTCTACTGCACACATCAAAACTTTCAGGAACCTTTCCATTAAAAAAGTCATTTGTTCCTTGCATTTTGCACATTCTTTACAACATCAGGAGGCATCTTTCTTTCATGTGCACTTATAATGTCAGGTATAAAATATGCACGTTGGCCCTGTTTGGATGCATGCATGCATCTGTAATCAGTGTGATAACTTGTGCGCCATGGGAAAATATGAGGAAAAAAATCTGCAGTAATCAGAACTTTGTTGATCAAGGGAACCTATTGCTCTCCATATCCCTAAATTTTAGGGCCAGCATAAATCACCCCTGAAGCAAACACGTTATCCTGAAAATTCAGGGATTATGCGAGCAGTGGTTTCTCCTGATCCAACAGACATTCCCGTTTTATAACTGCTTCTCATCTTCCCTCTATCATGGTGGGCATTTATCACCAGATAAAATCGGCCAACCAAATAGGGTCATCATCTTCTTAGGAATCCTTGGTTACAGTAGCAAATTGATGCCACTAAAATTCAAGTCGCTGACAAAGGAAAGACGAAAAGGCTTCTGATTTAGTGCCCAAGATAGGTAACGAACTACTTCAAATCCATAAGACAATTAAAGGGAAGAAAAGGCATCCTATGATCATATTAGATGCAAAAAAAAGATGGAAAAGAAGTAGAACAAGAAGAAGACTGGTTTTCTTCATTAGGTGAAGAAGTGATGGAACCATATGGATGCAAACAAAAGCAAGAGGCAAAAAAAATCTTGACCTAGGAAGCAAGTCAAAGTAAAAATAAGAAAAGACAAGTGGATAAGGCCATCGGTATCCTAATGACTCATTAGAACAGAAAATGAAATTTTCTGTTTTCTTTCCTTTCTTTAATTTTTTTCTCTTCTTCAGTTTTCTAGCAAAACATACAGAGACACAAATCCTTCAATAAATTCTCTTACAGCTTTCTCAATACAACTTGACATCTAATCTGGCATCCAATTTGGTTCAATTAATAATTGTCAATTCCCCTCCTTAGATATCATTCTGGTGTTTCATTATTTTTTCCTCCTGTGAATGCGCCCATTCATAACCAAAGTTCCCAAGGGAAAGAAAGGTAGATACAAGGTCACAGACGGTGGCCAAAAGGGAATAGCCCAAAGAAGCCCAAGAAATCTAACCAGAAGGAGATAAACCATAACCAAAAACATCCATAGCAACAACAAAAAAAGAACATATCGTTAGAGGGCAGAAACAAAAAAAAAAAAAATCCATAGTCTCCAATAAGCAATAGTAGCAATGTTTTCACAACAATATGTAGCATAGGACAGGCCAACCAAATACCAGACCCACTAACACCTAGCACCAATATCCCTATAAGCAGATCTCCTTCCCCTTATAAGTCATCAATTAATTCAACCTTCGGAGCCTGTCTGTTTATTCTTTTGTTTGTGTCAAATGAAAACATTCGAAGAAGCTTATTATAATCAACAGGCATGTCAAACAAGCAAGGCAAAGCCAGGAACAAGATCTGCTCAAAGTTAGTCTGAGTTTGAAAACACTATACTCAGGCCCAAGATCAGCTTGAAACTAGGTTGAGTTGGCTTGGTCGGATTGGGTTGTGTCAGAATTTGGCCTAGCTAAAATATTGTTAAATTCCAAAACCAAACCTGGCCTAAACTCTTTCAGACTGCAAATCCTAAGACTTGAGCTTGGCCCATGGCCTGAATTATCAGCCCACAAAAAGATTTTTTAGACCAGGTCATCAAGCCAAGCAGGCCAACCTGACCTCTTGAGATACCTGATAATTGATAAATATCGGCATTCTTTTCAACCAGATAGCCTAGAAAATTATGAGATGACAGAAGAATGTAAGGATTGTCACATAGAGATATTCATGCCTGATGGAATACATGAAAACAAATCAAAAAATGTTGTCCCAATTTCATGATGTTCATCTATAAGCAACTTACTGTGGGTGACTAACTGATTGACAATTAAATATTTTAATTGTTTGCAGAAAGCCCAACATTGAATCAAAACAAGAACAAGACAGCAGGGGGCAAATTGATCAACTTACAACATGACTTAACAGAGAACAAAGAAGGAAGACTTAGTGCACAAGGCTCCCGTCGCTATGGGATCTAGGGAGGATCAAACGTAATCAGCCTTACCCCCACACATATGAAGAGGCTATTTCCATATTTTGAACCCATGACACTCAAGTTAAAATAGAGCAACCTTACCATTGTGCCAAGGGTCACCCTCAGCAAGACTTAGTAGAGAGGCTCCCATCAAAAGTTTGAAACCACCCCAACCATCCTTGCTACTACACCCACTCACCCCTCTTGAGAAGTCAAAATATAAGCAATTCACAACAATGAAATGTATCACTAGCTTCTCTACCTCCGAACACAAAATGCTTCCAAATCCCCCTCCTTATAATCACAATATTCCTTTCCTATACTTGTATAGGTAGGAAGCATACTTTTAAAGATACAGACACATGCCATGCAGCACATATGTAATAGATACATGACCATCTGCCTCCTCAAACTTGATTCCAGGTCCGATGGCCTTATTCTCTTAAACACTTCCAACAACTAAATCGAGACCTTAAACTTTGTGTCTGATAGTAGTAGATTCATGGCTAATGCTAGTGAATATTAACTCTCTCAACCTGAACTTTCACCACAACTCACCCATGAGAGTCATAAGAAAACTTCAAAATTTTCACATCTAGGCCACCCAACGCTTCTTGTAGAATAATTCCAACATGTACTATGACATAACACTTCTTTTATCCTCCAAAACCCCTCAATGAAACTCCCACATGAGCCTTCAAGATGGCTAGTGGCCAACCCCAATACTTTTGACAAGGAGGGATAAGGAGGAAGGGAGGTAGAGGGAGAGAGAGAGAGAGAGAGCAGAAAATCGGTAGGGCAAGAAGTGAGTCTGAATAGGAATAAACAGTCAAAAATCAAAAGAGGCAATATTGGAGAATACATGCCTATAGACATGAGTCATCTCTAGGCATCTTCTTATGGTCAAAAAAACAGGAGAAGCAAAACTGGGAATATACATGCCTATAAGCATGTGTCATCTATAGGCACCTTACTATGGTCAAACACCAAGAGAGGCAAAATATAGGAGATAGGGAAAGCATGCCTTAAACATCTCAATCAAAGGATGAACTATGCTCACTCAATTAACCGTAAACAAAGAAACAATCAAGACAACTAAATCTTCGAAAGGGTGTTCAGATGGCCATAAGCTATTTTGCATGCGATCAAAATATAGGAACTAATTATGATAGAACATCAAAATATAATGCTATGAGTTTCATGGCCTAGGTCACTAAGTTTCCCATAGTTTTTTTTTCCTTTTTGGGATTTGTATGTTAATTTTTGTTCGTTGTTAATATTTCATCCTTAAATGAAAAAAATGATGAATATGAATTAGAGTTACTTATATATATGGTCACCACAACAAGTTAAGATGAGGGATGGATGATGGCTTGACAAAGGAACTTGAATAAATCAACAAAAATGTTAATCACTTGTCATCATGGAATCTTCCTACACTTTAGACAACAAAGGGCACCAGGAGCACACATTAGATAAACTAAAAAAAATTCTGAAATATACCAGACAGTTCCTAGATAAAAACACAAGCACCCATTCACTGCAAAGAGAATATAATAAGCAAAAGAGAGAAAAAAAAAGAGAATATGCTTAATAAATTGAAATATTGGTGGAAGCATAATGCAGTCATGAAAATTCAAAACACACATATTAGAATGAAAAGACCAAGGTCAAAAGTTTTTCCAGGCAAAAAGGTAGTATGTAAACAAAAGATAGGTGAATGAAATGTCAGACTTACCCCTTGCTTACCAGGGATAGTACAATGCCACACCATCAGATTTACAGAACCATCTGGCATTGTTTCCGGCTTTGCCACAAAGCCCTGCCAGGAGAGGCACATTAGAAATTTAACCTGTCAAATAGTTACATAGAGTAGGAGAGAAGGAGAGAAGAGTGAAGTAGGGGGGGCAAGCTGAGGGTTTACACACATGGGGGTGATTCTTACGCCATGCTTTGCGTTCTTCAGCAAGACGCCCACGAGCTATGCCTCCAGACATTCTTTCACGCTAACAAGTTTCCCTACATCGAAAAAACTCAATGTTTTCTCTTGCATCTATAGCTATGAAATAAGCAAGTTTTTAATGATTTTACTATAGCCTTTGCACTTAAGTCATACATAGTTAAGCAGCGGGACAAATTTAGTGCAGGAAAAAAATCATTCTGTGGGCAGGTTGGCAATGGAATAGAAATAAGATAGAGAATATTAAAACCACGCAGAAATACAAATTCAACAAAATTCAGGATTCAGTACATCAAATGCTAAAAACAAGATTTTTTTTTCTCCTTGAAAAAAAAGTTTTTCATATAAAACAATGAATTTGAAGGGGGGAATCTTGAGAGTAATCTAAGAGTTTATGTAACTGGGGGACTTACATAAGTACAGTGGGCGGCAAAGGGAAGGCAGCAATTAATCTGACTGCCAGCGAACTAACCTAAGTAAGTAGCAGGGAGCCAACTTAGACCAACCACAAGCAAAGACACCTTCTGTATAATTTATTCTTAGGAAGCTCGGAAGGTAAACTTTGCATTTCGTTGATTGAAAACCACTTTTTTTTAAAATAATAGACAGTCAGGTCAGGGAAAGAAACATGTTTGAATTAGAAGGGAAAAAGGAATATCCATAAACTGAATATAATCGCACTTGTAACAGTCTAGGGCACCAGCAGAGTAGTTGCCCTTGATTTTCACTGCATAGTTTTTTTTTTGTGTGTGTACGTGCTCAGATCATAATCATCGGTCAATTATCAGAATTTTTTTAGGGGTAATAAAGATCTGGCCTAGAAACAGCTGAAACTTCTGTAATTCCATAATCTATCAAACTTTACATGGAAAAACCAACGATGCCAATCCCGAATGGAAAGAAGGACAGCGTTTTGATATCACATCAACAACCAGATGCGAGGAAAGAGTTGAATTGCATGGAGAAGAAGAATTTTGAAATCTGACGGAAAACAGTAAAAATCAAGGTTTTTCATTATAATTGTATTAATCCACTCCAACAAATTTTGTGAATGGCTACATCGCATGATGCTCAGTACCAGATATATGCCTGATTGACGGCATCAGCTAAGCAACCAGCAAGATAGACAGAATTTGTCCCAAAGCTTTTAGGGAAAAAAAAATTAAAAAAAATGGTAAGCGTTAGCGGACCGAGAAAAACCCTACAAGCCCACTCCTATCGAACCAGAGGAAATAGCATTTAGACCATCAGTAAAAAAGCAAAGCATTTCTTTGTCAGAAAATAGAAACATTAGGAGTCACCAGGAGATGAGACCCGGAAGGTAAAACCATTGAATTATGGGGGTGGAAGGGTTGTGGATGGCATTGCAAGAAGAGCACGATGTATATTAGCAATAGAATCACCATATCCTAAGAAATATTGAATGAAGAGATGGATAGCAATACTTCTATGGCGACTTTGATTAATAAATACATGCAAGTCTTGGCTGTTTCCAAGCAAGACTTTTTTTGCGCTGAAGAGACGAGACGCTAGTGGGAAAAGGAAAAAAGGAGAAGAAGAAGAGGGGAACACGAGAACCCAAAGACCACCCACGGGAGGGTCTCTCTCTTTCCCCAGAGAGGAAGAGATGATCAAGGCCTGGTATATGTACGCTGCAGCTCTCAGTCTCCTGATGGAGAAGGAAAGATCCACCCGCCAGAAGCGAAACAAAAGGAAGACGAAGGTGAGAAGAAGAAGAAGAAGAAGAAGAAGAAGAAACAAACCAAAAAAAAAAAAAATGAATGGCATCCATGAGAGACAGAATCAATGAAGAAGGAGGAGGCGGAGGAGGACGCATGTACCTACCGAGAGGAAGCGGGAGGTCTCCGCAAGGCAGGCCGCCACGCGAACGGAGAACAAGAGGAAGAAGAGTAGGTCCCCCCTCGACGATGGCTTTCGCGTCTTCTTCCACGGTTTTGGTCGGTGAAGGCCAAAAGGAGTGTGCTATAGGACATTGGGGCGTGGTCCACGACGTAAACCGACGGTGGTGATTGCATCCGGGGGGCGACTACAGATATGGGTGGAGAAAGCCATCGACGGTATGCGTGAGAAGCACGCCAGCATCGATCCCTTTTCTTTTATTATTATTAAATCATGTCATTCGGTACTTTTTGATTTTTGAAGGTGAGAAAGGGAATAAAAAGAAAGGAAAAGCTTTTTTTTTTTTTTTTTTCCGAAACTGAATGATGCACCAATCGATGAAGTTTTATTAGGTTACTATGTAACATATGAAGCAATCTAGTCAGTCACTCTATTAAATTTTCTACAGATGTATCTGATTATAGAAAACACATTTTTTGAGCTCTTCGAGTTTCATAAAGAAGTGCGTGAACAATAATTATCTTTTGGATCCATCCAATAATCATAATTGTGGGACCTTCGAATCTCCTCTTAGATTTGATAGCATATGAAGAGAAGGCTTCCTCTCTCGAGCTATCATCGTATAACATTTTTTTTTATTTATAGAAAAAAATTAAAAAAGTAGATAATATTTTTGAACTTTTTTTTACTTAAGTGGATAAGTCATACCACACGAGTAAGAACACACCAAATAAAGTTAGAAAACAAAATATCAGAGAGTGTCATAGACAGCTCCTCCTTACCGGTCCATAAAGTACCATCAGAATGGCTAACCGCGTAAGCAGCCATCCAATCCGCAGCTTTATTGGCCTCTCTAAATACATGTTTGGCTTTGAAATTCTCTCTATCTTCATCTATCGCCTATATATCTCGAATCAGGAGGTGGTCCGCTTCTATACCGCTCGGCCTCTGGATTTTGGATTTTTTTTTTGGTTGGTGGACGGCTTACCCCCGGGTTTTCCAAAAAAAAAAAAAAAAAATAGCAGCGGTAGCTGTGGGCAGAAACCTCTACCCACTTCGCGCGTGTACTGCGTGATTGCCCCGGCAAGCTGTGGGCGTCAGGGATGTTTAATAGCAGGAAACCCATCCCCCTCCCCATCTTTCCCCCCCCCCCCCCCCGTTTTTTCTTTTTTTTTATTATTATTTTTCCCGAGCCTGACATGCCTTTGGGAGTTGGGAGTTGGGAGTTGGGAGTTGGGAGTCGGGAGTTCTCCGTGCACTTGGATTGCTTGATTTCTCTTGGCTCAAGATCCACTCCAGTTGAAACGGCATGCTGCTGAAGTTGCACCAACTGTAATTCACATTTAAGTGGTCAACTCTCTATCAGTACAGCTGAGGCTACAGTTCTTTTGGCGAAATCCAAGACCCGGTAATAAGAAAGTCGAGTTCTTAATTCCAGTGTTTAGTATAAATTACGGTTAAAGATTTCCTTTCCTCTCTCTCCAGAGCAAACTAAAATACCACAGAATGATGAGTATATTGCAGCGCTTGGCAACAGCATCATCTTCTGTAAGAAAAGATCGAGAATAATAAAAAAAATTGCTATGCCATTCTCTTCTGCAAAAGGTGAGGAATTGTGCACACAATTGGAGGGGATTGTTATTCCCGAGACTAAAGAATCAGATCATTCCTCGAATAATGTTATGTTATCTACAACTTGCACAGAAAGGTCCTCTTCTAATGAGGTCTATCCACCCATTTAATCCTGATATATTGCGAGTCATAAACATCACACCCATCACCCTATGTTATCCCTCCACTCTTACACCATCCTTTTTTCTTTTTTTTCTTTTTTTTTTTTTTTTGACTCTGTGGGCGGTACCCACGCTAGGGTAGGGTTAGCAGCTGAAAAAATTATAATAATAAAAAAAACTACACGGATGAGCAACCAATGAAAAAATTTTCTAAGTATGAAGTAAGTCATCATTATGGCTGTCGGAAAAGTCGATCTGGCAACGTATTGTGGTCTTTTGGTCTGTTCCCTATATATGATGCGGTCGCTCCCCTTCGGATAGTCCCTGGGTGGAGATTTTAAGCGATCCCGTCTCACCCTATGTCACCTCATTCTACAAGAGATACGTTTCGTCACCTTTCATCAAATTACTGCATCGTGGTGACAAAAGGCATGCTTCATGCTTGATTGACTTGGAAATTTTATCATCTTTTGTTTTCACGAAATATAAAAAGCAACAACCAAAACTTTCAGCTCAGCAACCATATTTTCATGAAAGCTTCTGACGTTGTTTTGTCGAAGAGTTTTGTACCCAGACAGGTTAAACGACTCTACCGTTGAGGTGTCTTGATAACTTTTGACCAAGCCATTGCTGATCCCATCCAAGCTCAGCTTTGTATCTTGCAAGCTTCTCTCATGTACAATGCTCATAGCGTGGCTCTCATCAAGCATATCCATGTTCATGCTATAAGGCTTCATTCTTACCCATATTATAACTAACACTTGCTGCTGCAGAATGAAAAAATAAAAAAATGGGATTAGATGGCCGATAAGGCATGAGTCCGACTATCAAAAGTCTTCCCTCATTAGAATACTTGCGAATCTGATCCATTACTCTTCGTGCTTAGAAAAAAAAAAGAAGAAAGAAGACGTGCATAGCTAAAACTGTCTTCTTTAGCCAAATTCGAATTCATGATTATAAAATTATCCTCCACAAATGAATGATAAGCATCTATTTTAGAAAATTTATGTTTCAAATGAACTTTTTCATGGCCAACATTTGTTCTTGCTGGAAGTCTAATCGGGAGGCTCTTTTGATTGTCCATAATCAAGCCATTAAAAAAAAAAAAAGGAGAGAAAGAAGGAAGAAAGGATCTAGATTTCAAACCATAAGTCTATAATCTATGAGGATTCATACATGTGTGTGTTTAGTTCCACATCAGCTATACACTAAGTCGATCTTGAATACTTATATAAGATAAAAAAATATAAATAATATCTTCCGACTAATCTTATTAGATGAGATCCTAGATTGCTAGAATTTCACTAAGCCATCTAGAGCTAAGGCAGCAGCTAATATGATGGCAAACAAAGAACATGGATCATGGGCAATGTGGCTAGAAAGGAAAATGTTCGGTCCTCACATAGAGGTCTTTCGATTAATTCAGTCCTCCAATGGATCTCTTCATTCCTTTGTTCAGTGGGAAAATGTTTGTGACGGCAAAGCTAAGACGAGTCATCAAGAGGTTGTACAACACCTGTGGACACTAGCGCCGAAACAGGGTTCTTAGCTTCCTCTGTTTTGGAGAGCCAAAAGCGTATCCCCACCTTCTCTGTAACTCTCTATCTCTGTAAACAGTCATCACTCAATACATCCTGAGGGAAGCACTTGCCAGAAAATTCCTCCTACCATATGGCAGGGATTGGTGCAAGGACTGGTTGAATATTAAATTACCGATGACTTTGAAAACTGGTTGAACACAATTGCCAAATCGGCATTAGATGGGTCCAAGGAGCTTTTGCTTGTAGCAGCCGGTCCAAGATACAAGTGGGCGACCCCGAAAACACCAGATGCAGACCAGACTACCAGACTAGATAAATCCAACACAGACCCACTGAACAAGTCCCTATAATGGAAATTAACATCACAGTAGAAAATTTTAACAAACAAAAAGGGAAGCAAATAGACAACCGTAAGAGGCTACCGAGCTACCTGACATGTGAAAAAAAAATGGGAAGGAGCGGAGGTACAAAGTCAATAAAACCTGACATATTTGTATGTTATTACCAAAATCAATAAATTTGTCTCCAGTTCCTCAATTAAATTTTCGAGCAGATAGACGACTAAAACCATCCACAGTGTAATTGTTTTCTCTGTAATTTGATAGGACTACTGAACAGAAAAGACATACGACCTACACAACCATAAATGAGAACATCCATGAATGATCAGTTCGCTAGTAATATGCCATCTTCATTTTAACTGAGAGAATATTCCAGTAGTTCATTTGAACATTTACATGAACCTATCCAAGACACTGAAAATGAATTACGTCGCAGTCAAGCAAAGAAAAAACATAGTTCGACGTGGCTGGGACCTAAATATATATATGGCCGGTCTACTCTAATCCCTCCCCACATATAGTGACAGCGCATTCTCAAGTGAAGTAGATAAGATCCAGATAATAAAATGTCTAATGTAGTTCAAATTAGGATCAGGAGGCTGGAGAGATCTACATCACTCTCCACAAGAGAATTCCGATCTTGATCAGAAAGGGGGGAAAAAAAGAAACTGATCAGGGATCATGATCTGCAACCAGATAATGTGGGGATTGAGGCAGCATAGGATGGTGTTGGAATGCCTCTCGTGTCAGCAATGCTGTGACCATTTGTTACAATCATAGAGGTACTGAAGCTGCATAAAATCGTACTAATATGAATCTAATATCCTCTCTGTCAACTCATATTTGAATCTATAGGACTGACATGTTTTTTTTTTATGCAAGGGCTCCAGATAAAGCTGATGATGGATTACTTGCCAACGTTGGACGATCCCAATCCAATTGTAGTGGCAGGTATGGAGTTCTCCCTGCTTGCTGACTGGTCGCGTCTCCATTGGAGATTGGAGCTCGTACAATGTCTTTGGATGGGACTCTTCTTGGGCAGCTGAGGGTTCCATGGTTGAAGATGCTTTCCAGCTGGCTGGGCTGGCACCAAGAATCCGGGGGGCATGTCTGCTTTTCGCATCACCTGAAAAGAATGGCGCAGAAATATAAGAAACAGCCATTGGTAAGCTCTTGATGCAGTAAACTTTTAAATACCAGTCATAAATTAGTTAGTATCATCACAATTTGTAAGTCACATTGATAATGCAATTGAAGTCCATTAGGTGCTGGCCTTCTTGTTCAAGATAATTCTTAAAGATTGAAATGATGTCATGAGAAATGAGTTGTGATTTAACACCAAGAGCCAGCTTGAAATTTTCTGAGGCACCATGTTTTGGGAGATATAAAGCATTAATCCTCATGTCTGCAGTGATAACGTCTTCCTAACAAAGATAATCATGAATATATCCAATCTAGATAGTCTCTCCATGTATTGCTTCTTAGTTCTGGTGTATTACTACACTTTCCATGTAATGCAGCTTCTGCTGATCTTACAAACTCCATGAACTCATAAATAGCCCATATTGATGGGACCAAACAAACTAACCAAACTGAAGGTCAGGATGCTGCAAAATAAGAAGATTTCGACATTAACATTCAAGTCTCAACTTTTTGAGCATTTGTTTCAATCTATTCTGCTAAATTAAATGCAGTTATCATCTGTCACTGTGATAAGTAGCAGGACCCAAAAAAGTTCAAGACCTGTGACAACGAAACTCTTCTTAAAGACTATATAGTTTCTCCATACCGTAAGTATCCGAGAGAAGAATGAAGTCCCACTCAAAGATAGTGCCTTGTCCACTGAATCCTTGCCAGCAAAGACAATGTATGCCGCCCTGCCAAGGAAAAAGCACGTTTTGTAAGGGACTCAATTTAGCAGAGCTACAATTAGATTAATCACAAATGCATATTTAAAAACAGAATAACTGCAAGGCAGATACCCTTTTGGTTGAGCAGTTATAGTATCAGTTAGCATGACAACTTTGACAATTGCCCCACACTTTGTGAAATATGATGACAATGCTTCTCTTGATGCTGCAAAATGCACCTGAAACATAGACAATGTCACAACAGCATCAGATATCCACTTCCAGCTTGCTTGTGGCAGCAACGAGACAGAAGGTAAAGTTGGTCTCAGAACATCATTGCAACCTGAGTGAGAATAAAGAATAAAAAATGCAATAACGACACCCAAAGTTGAAAAGAGAGGAAATGGCTGACTGAAATTTAATAGAAACATGAACGAAGAAATAATGGAAATAAAGTAGAAGGGCGTGCAAGCATGACATAAGACCCATATACCATACCATATAATTAGAACATTGAACGATGGTAATTACTTTCTGATAGAATTAAAGGATCCTGGGAGGGAAGGCCAGGTATAGCATAGTCTTACGAAATTTTTGTCATTTTTCATTGATGGGTATGAAATCAGATTCAAACTATCTCCAGACAGATCCATTGGATCAGATCATAATCATCCATCTTCCTTTCACATGCATTATACATGCCAAGTGTCAGTAACTCTCTCGTAGAGAAACATGAAGTAAGCCAAGATTATGATTGCAGTTTGGACGATTTTTCAGAGAATGTTACTTCCGAGTTCCAATCAATCAATCATAAATGTATAAGACTTGCAAATATCTCAAGCTCATGGAAAATAAGATGGAATAAACAGCTCATCCTTCTTAGCAAATCCATGATTTCAGGGAAGAACCTTAAAAAAAAAAAAACTATTTTCACCATTTTCCACGTAAGACCCATCTAGATCTCCATTGCTTTTACTTATCACCTTGCAGATCCAAATACCTTCTACTTGCCTAAAAACATCAATCATTAGCTTTTCGTCCATGACAAAGGTTTCATTTAAACCTCTTAACATATTCCAATAACATTAGAAAATGCTATTTCTGATCCCTAATTCCTCCTTTTGCTTCTTCAAAAAACTGTGCCATATAATCGCCCCTGAAAACACCCGTATGTAGAGCAGTCCAATGCATATCCAATGTATTCTAGTATTTCAGATATGCTATAATAGCATAAAATTATTTAAAATGCACAAAATTGCTGATTCAATATGAAAATGGAAAGATTATAGTCACAGCTGCATATGGAAGTACAACAAATATACTATAGTACAGTTGAGACTGAATCAAATATACATATCAAAGTAAGCAAGGTCCGCAATCTTAGTACCGGATACTGCATCGGTAATGTAGGTACAGTACGGTACACCTCTATGCTAAAAAAAGCTTTCCAACTATTTTTTTTTAATTTTCATCTTGGTACGCCTCGACACAGACTGGTACGCACCTCGATACACTCGGTATAAGTCAGTACACCTCGGTACGGGGCTTGTACCGACTTAAAGGTATATTTCATACCAGTTTTCTGACGGTACCGTACCGTACGGTACGGTATGACAGACCATGATAGTAAGCAATATGGAATTCATAAATTCAGGTATCTCTTCATGCCATTTTTTATAACTTCTAACTTTTCTCCTAAAATTCTCATTACTCACTTCCTTGTAAAGGGTAATCACTATGTACGAACTCATAATGGAATGCCTATTAAAATGAATGCTACCCCATCCAAATCGCAAATCTAATATTCCTTAAAACCTATAGCATATTATCTATTTTCCAAGAAGTCAAACCTCATTAACAATCTGCTATCTCAAAGTTTTCAAATGAAGCATTGGGTTTTCCTTTCTGTACCAAGGCTAAAGAAACATGAACCACTTATTTGTATCATAGCCCATGAATATCAGCTAAAGTATTATTGAGAACGTTTGCAACTTTGCATATGCGAAAAAAATAAATTCTAGATATTTAAAGAAAAGAGAAACAAAGTAAAATTTTTAATTGCCTTGCTGCCCATACATTTGTCACAAGAACGGTCCTTGACTCAATATCCTCCTCTGGATTATTTTGAACACCTGCAAAAAGGGGAAAACAAATTGGCAAATCTCCCATCTAATAAATGACATATGAAGGACATCACAGCATTACATGAGCAAACTCTGTGATCAAATCAAAAAGCATGATAAAATCCTAAGGATACATATACCTTGAGAAAAAAAAAATCAAACTCCAATCCACTTCTCAAAAATAGCAATACTTGCTTGGATACACAATTTGAATGGATGCAGTTAGGCCCTATTTGGATCTTGAATAGCTTATCTATAAAATAGGTCCATATACGGCTGAAAAATTGGGATTATGGGGAGTGGGAGGGAGGACGATTGAGAGAGTTTTACCAATATGGGAATTTGATTCACATGAATTAGTACCACGCTATTCACCTTCCAGAAGGAATGTAGTATCCTATTTTTTGGGGATTGCACAATACGGGGACTTCCCAATGGACTCAACATTCTTCTCTTTCAATTATTACCCCTTTTCTCACTTTTCACTATACATGAATCTATTTCAGAAATAACTTATCAGTCTTCCAGACAAGCCCTTACAGGTATTTCCATCTCAAACAAAACAGGCCAAATAAAAATTTTATATACAATAAGATAATTACTAGTAAATTAAGCAGGAGCTGACAAAGGGCAAAGGCAAACACCTTCCGCGCCATTTTCCTCACGTATAAATTATACATCTTTACATCTCAAGAAAATCAGGCCAATCATGAATATGTAACATTGGAAAAAGAAATTAATCAGACATCTGTTATTTAATGCTGCTGCCACATATGATTGATTGCTAGTTTACAGGGTAATTGTGTAATTTGATTAACTCTGGCAACAGGAGCCAAATTCTCCAAATTGCAAGGAACTTGTAGGAAATGGGTATACGTCTGCAGATATAATTATGCATATGAATCATGAAATTCAACTACATCAAGTAAGATGCAGTCCTACACAGAGTTAATGTGTTAGTTTTGAAGATTAAGTTTTGGACTTTAACAAAGAAATATTGTTCTAACATGTATCACATTGTGCATGCTGATAGAACAATGGATTACTAGGATGATGTAGACTATTGTTTCTAAAGTGCTGTGTGATAATTACATGCATTACATGCAATGATCTAAAGTCATAAGTGAAGGACAGTAGTGAGACTGGAAATATTGTGTCAAACAGTATTTTGGGCAATGGAAGGTAGAGGTAGATAACATGCAAGTGTAGCAGAAATGAGAAAACTGAAATAGGTGTATTGACAAGTATGAAGTTAAAGATAAATGTAAACAGATCAAAGGAAGCTCAGGAATAACCATAATAGCTGATACAACGGTGGAGAATCAATTAAGACAATAATTTTATCTTCAATAAATACAAGAGGCCATGGTGAAGATAAAGGCTGGACCTGAGGGAAGGATTTGAGTGCATGAAAAAATATCAAGTAACCCCGGATGAAAGTTGTCTCCCAATAATTTGGCAAGAAGTACATGATATCCAAATTTAAACATTTTCAACTGAAAAACAACCATTATTACTAAATCACACAGACCATACACACTTCTGATGGGAAAGAAACATCTTTGGGTAGGACAGAGGACACTGATGCATAATTCAAAGAAATAAGATACTTAAAATTGCAGTTCAAAACCTGATGATGCATTGAGTTTTCCATTGTTCATCTCCACCTGCTTCGAACGGAGCTTAACCATATCCATCTCAACTTGGCGCAGTTTTAACTTCACATTCAACATTTCCTACATGAGGGATTTAAAAGAGATCAAAATGGCACTTGTTGAAAAATTTGAATAGTTCTAGCAAAAATCAATGAATTTCTAACATTTTCCATAGGCCTACTGTTGCCATTTCCATGTGCATTGCTGGGGGATTCAGATTGGGTTGGTGCTGGATTGTTAGCTGGAACCAGATTCTGCATAGGAGTGGTTACTAAAGCCCTTTTGTCCAACTGAGATTGAGACACTGTATTGAACTCTAGATGAGGCTCCAGCCTTGAAGATTCTGCTGAATGGCATGCTGGCTCAGAAAACATCATAGTTGAACCTTTAGCTTCGGTTGTAGATTCATTTAAGCTTTGCAAACCGTTATGTTTAACAGGTAATGATCTTTGCAACTTGGGAAATGCTTCTTTATCCTGGAGATGATTCTCCTTGCACCCAGAAAAAGATGCAGAACCGTTCCCAGAATCAATCTGACCATATTGTCTTTTGCGTTTGGATTTATCCCCATGATCAGGAGTGACCAATGTATGGGAATTCCGCTCCTGTTTACTGTACCTGTCGGAATGGTGGCTGGAGATGGTCCTGTCACAAACTTCATCAAGCGCAGCCAACCTACCAGTTAGAGCAGAACTTAATGTTGCATCTGGCTCAATTGCTCTAATATTTTGAGGCTCTTCTCCATGACAGTTTGTCTTTCCCCTTAAAGGATCACCTTCTTCACATGGCTTCCCTAATCTATCCCAGACACTACCACGTGGCTGAGTATTTTGATGCTCTTCAACTTCCATGACTTTTGAAGGCAGCCTTCTTGCAGAAGTATTTTTCATGGACAGGGGCCTAGATTCAGCATCTTCTGCATGTAAAAAAATAAGGAGAAAAAACACAATTCTGTAACACTCAAATAGAAGAACACGAACTTTTGGACATTCATGATAAAGTAATTGAGAAGAATATAGCATCATACAAGGGCCAATAAGAGATGATGAGGACTACAGCAACCCTGAAGTTGCGGATCAAACACAACTAAAGTAACATTATAGGAGAACTTACGAGCATGATATTTAATATGCAAGAATGCAGGTGCCTTCAGTAGTTAATCCAAGCACTGGGAAAAAGAAATGCTTGCCTATAATAGTTGATTGTGACTTCCTTGCAACTGCTTCTGTCTTTGGCATGGGCAAAGGTCGACAAGGTAATGCACTGGAATTACTTTTGGTTATCTGTTCTACCATATGCAATGATGAAGTTAGATACTGCAGCCTTTTTTAGAAATTTGCATGATAATCAAATCTAAGACAGATGGCTTAGCCTATCAACCTTCTGATGCTGACTCTCATATCGTAGGCTAGATAACATATGCTTAATGGATCCACTGGAGTTAGTGTCAGTTGGAATAAACTTCTGGTGAACTTCATGTGTCTGTGCCAGTGATCTCTCAGCATCTACTTCAATTGAAGGGACGTCACTTGGATGCCATCGTTGGAGGCTCTCAGAAACTTTATTGGTGTTTGTAGAGTTTGTAGAGAAGTTTGGAGATTCATACAAGCCATCCTTAGACTGCAAAATATATTAAAACCTCCTATATCATTAAACAGCTCAAACATTATTTGTATGCTAAGAGAAATTTGAAAGGAAATTGTTACCAGCTGAATGTCAATAATCTGATGATCAAGTAGCCTGCTAGGTTTCTGCTCCCTGTCAAAAAAATTGTCTTGCATACTTGTCCCCTCGGCTTTAAGGTTTGAAGAGTCAAGAGGTAATCTTGAAATGCTTATTTCCTCAGAGAGATAATCCCAGAGCCTAAGTAAAATCATAAATCCATAGATTAAGCAACAATAAGCACGTCTTACATAGAAATAAATTCGCAAATGGATAATGAGGAGGTCAAAAATCAAGATACCATGCCACAAATTTTGCACTCTCATCCCCAAGAAATGCCTCCAGGTCATCCCGTGCCTGATTCTGATTTTTCCCATTGCAAACAAGCACTACAACGTATTCCTTGAAGGAAAAAAAAACATATGTCATCAATCATGCAATATGCTATATAATTATAATGTTGTTTAATCTCTCCCGAGATTATGCAGTCTCTGGAATTCCCAGATGATGACTAGATACATCCAAATACACCTAGACACCAGATTGCCAGATTGGAAAGACTTTCCCAATAAGGTCAAGCCTCCATTTGTAAATGTATACCAGAGAGTCAATAAACCATTGCAGATTTCGTAACTCCGGCCAAAGAGGTTTTCTCCTCTACCTTTGTGTTTAAAGATAATAAAAAGATCTGGCTGAACACGCTAAAAAAATTGTGCAAAAATATATTTTTCAAATGGTAGGCTTTTTGGCATTATATTTTTTTCGCACGTATTGTTTGAGCTTATTTGTACCCTTTGATAATAATTTCCCTGTTCGCGTCCCCCTCCGGTAAAATCCTGGCTCCGCCATCGCTTCTACCCAAAGCCGACGCTGCAAGAAACCCCAACAAAGTAACGAATTGAATGTTCGAGTATAATTCACCCAATATGACAACATAGACTTCCCGCATGAGCAACCATATATTCCGCGCGGCTGATTTCATTCCCCAGAACCAGTGTTCCGAGAACAAGAGCATACGGTGTATCAGACGCAAGGATAGATTTACCGTATATTTCGAACGAACGAGCAGAAACAAATCAATCAGTAAGCACGCAATCCCTGATAGTAGTTCGACACCAAGAGCAAAAACGCAGTCACCTAACAGGCTAACAATAGCTCAACCCCAAGAGAAAATACGCAATCCCTAATGGTAGTTCCACGCCAAGAGAAAAGGACGAGCAGGGAGAAGGGAAAAAAAGAGAAAAGCCAAGAGCCGCATAAATCTGATAGAGAAGAAGATCGGAAACGATGTGAAGGCAGAGGCATGGGGTCGGGATATTATAGATTAGTACCGCGAGGACGTCGTCGGAGTAGTTGCCGAGGAAGTCGAAGAGCTTCCGGGAGACGGCCGCGCGGAGCTTGGCGACCTCGGGGGACTGGCGATCCATCCTGAAGGATCTGAGCGTTTCCATCTCCATTGCCATCGGATTTCGAGGGTTTCGCTCCGGCATCGCCCTTTCGCTAACTTTTTCTTATTATTATTATTATTATTATGTCCTCCCCAATTCGGCTCCACTGGAAGCCCCCTCTCTCACTCTACTTGAGGGGTTGGGACTGGGCGCGCTCTTCCAAATTCCTATCGTAAGGAGTAACCCATCCGAACCCATATGTTTGGTTGCAAAAAAAAAAAAAAAAAAAAAGGTGGTTGTTTGCTTTCTATTAGCTTCCATCAAGTTTCATTGCACTAATGTCATGAAAATGCTGCAAATTGCTAGAATTGACAACTATATATTTTCATCCATGTCCTTAAAATTCTTGTTATTGATTGAGAGATTATTTAGTCATAGGTGGCCTTGATCTAGCTTAGCTTGTAAGATTAGCATCGATACTATTGTTCTTCTCTTTACCATATATACCAACATATGTACAATATGAAATGGTTGTGCTACTACATTGTCAATTGTTTAATATCCAAATCATCCTTATTTTCTATAGCATGTTGTTTACACTATACCCTAACTCATAATGGAAGCTG
Source organism: Phoenix roebelenii (assembly GCA_025769935.1). Classification (NCBI taxonomy): domain Eukaryota; kingdom Viridiplantae; phylum Streptophyta; class Magnoliopsida; order Arecales; family Arecaceae; genus Phoenix; species Phoenix roebelenii. The sequence continues at coordinate 190,345 of JAOXJJ010001205.1, forward strand.
AAAGATCGGATGGATGACGGCCGCATGGTGATACTAGAAACTAGGTAATAACGAGGGCCTTGTGATATTAGAAACTAAATAACGAGAATCTTGCATCGAAAACAAAAAGGTGATCAAAGGTTCGGGATTGGTCTAATAAGACAATTACGAAAACTATCAGGCGAGTGTCGTATGTTGGATAAGATTGTACGCATCACATTTTAAGAACACAAGGATCGGCCAGGATGGTGGAATGAAACCAAATCCGGTAGTCAAAATATAGTAGGCTAGTTAAACCATTTTGAGATGCCATGGAAGACAGGTTAAGCCATGCCCAAAAGGATTTGGTCAAACCATCCGAATAGTTATTCTAGATAAAGGCTAAGTTTCAAGAGGTCATAAGTATGGGTCGATTACGAATACGACCTACCTAAGAAGCTAAATACTAACTTAAAGAACCGATCATACTATTTGACAGATAACTTAAAGAGTCGATTATACATCTAAATATTATCTAACTAAAATAGATAAGTATTGTGTTTATCTAAATGGATATTACTCTATCAATTTAATAAATATTACTCTATCTAAATAGATAAGTATTGTGTTTAAATGATCTCTTATTAATAAATATTTGTTATAAAAAACTAACATATTATCTATTTATTTAATGATAAGTGAATATAAATGATAGATAATGGAGTATCTTATAATTATCAATACTAAGAATCGATGATATATAATTGATATAAATATAATTTATACTTGAAAAATATTATGTACCTAAAATATATAGGTATTATATTTATATTTATACCTTGTCTCGACAATTTAGATGACGGTCATGAATAGGTTCCATGTCGATGAGGCTAAGGACTGGGACAAGATGGAGTCATGTGAACCCTGCTAGGTCTAACTGGACTCGGTCGTGATAGACCGAGTGACCATGACAAGTTTAAGGACACAAGCTAAAGGATGTTAACTTTATTTCAAAATCGGATATGGCTTGTAGTTATGCAATATAAGGAGTACGTGGAATTGTGAGACAAACTTTTAGTACTGCTAAGGATTGCGGTGAGCCAATATGGACGATTCCATAGATACATTAGTTATTCAACATTTTTAGTTAGGTGTATAAATAACAGATTGTAATATGAATGAATGATCATTTCGTTGATCAATGAAACTAGATTATCTTTATTTTTAAGTTATCCTTGATTTTATCTTTAAATTACTTGCTTTTAGTTTCCAAGCATGTCTCTAATTTACAAAAAGGAACAAAAGTAAAGTATTTTGAACATAACTCCAGTTACATCTTATATTTTTCTTATTCCAAATGGACGGTGTGACGGTAATGAAAGTTCTTAAAGGTCAAAGCACTTAGATCCATGCTACTCTCATTATTATATTTTTATTATCCATTTTCTGGCTAATATAATACCAATGGCATGCATGTGCATCTATCTAACCTAATTACGAAACTTGTCACCCTTCTCTCTATCACCTCGGCAAGAGAAAAAAGCACCAATAAGTTTTTTTGGTGCACCCATCTCTCTCCTATTTGTCGAAAAAAGAGAGGAGGCAAACAATTTATGTAAATTGATTTTGCTATATCATTTATTTGATGGAAATTTTTGCTCGACCATTTTAAAGTTCATTAGTTGATGTGCAACAGACATTTTGCGATTTAAGCTTTCTATTTATAACAATTTTTTACATTGTTAAATAGCATTTGAAAAATGATTAGAAAAAGAAGAAAAATTATACTCTGTGCATTGCATGGGGCCGATATTAATAAAAAAAAGTTTTTTCACAAAAGCTCATATTGCACAAAGTTCCCATTTGTTACATAAATGAGAGTAGTAAAGATTGAAGTTTTTGTTGAAACATCATTAAAGTTAATTGCTTAAGATACAATAAAAATTTATCTATCAAAGCTTTTTATTTATTGTAATTTATTATATTTCTATATTACATCTTAAGAATAACTAAAAAAATGAATGTACCTTGTGTATGGAACGTATTATATGTTAGTATATATCTAAAATAAAGGCTTAACTTGTATAGAGCTCTCCATTTGCGACATGGTCTTGATATTGATGCCGCCAAAATTAATGTGCTTGGTCATCATTAAAATTTATTGCTTAATATGTAAAAGATATTAGTGACATTAGTATTAACATGCTCGATCATCATTGAAGTTCACCGTTTAATATAATATAGAGGTTTGACTCTTAATGTCTCTTATTCATTATAATTTGTTACATTATCGTTGTTAATGTTGGAGTTTCTATTGTTTAGTTTGTGCATAATTATGGATGCCAGTATTAGGCCCTGTTTGGGGGAGCTTTTGGAGGGCCAGAAAGCACTTTCTGGCCCTCCAAAAGTACTTTTAGATGAAAAATTGTGTTTGGTAAATTTTTCAAAAAACTGTTTCAGCTTTTGCGGAAAACTGAAAACAGCTTTTGGGAGGAAGCTCCAATTTGGAGCTTTTGGGAGGAAGCTGTTTCAGCTTTTTCGGAAAGCTGTATTTTTGA
>JAOXJJ010001205.1:194904-218595 GCA_025769935.1 Phoenix roebelenii
CTCTCTCCCCCTCCTCCCTCTCTCATGTGCATCGGTGAATAGCAAGTGCAGCAAGAAAACTGCTGTTGGAAACTAATCCGTATGGAAGGGTGAAGCCACTTCTATATAGATTTTGTGTGGCTTATCTTGATGATAGAACACCCAATTTTTTGTATCATGCATGCCAATATAACAGTGCTCATGAAAGGTACCTTTTTGAAGCACTTAGAAGGAAATATCTGTACTTGTAGGAAATTGTGCACTATTCTTGTGGGAACCTATTTGACTATCCTTGTTTCCTGACATTGATTTTTTAATAAAATAAAATGCATATCCAGGTAAATTAGAGGATTGTTCGATATGCCAGGTATACTGCTAGATTCATTCTGACACATCTTTCCCTCCTTCAGAAGTCCATACCAAAGCCTTTACAGGCTTCTCTGCCTTACACATCATCAGCTGGTTATCTGGGTTCAGCTACTCCATCTTCAATGTACCTTGGTGCTCCTCCGTATGGGTCTTCCCTTTTTAATGGGCCACAATTGCCTCCTTATGATCTACCTTTCTCTGGAGGTTCTGCTTATCATTATGAGTACGGCAACCGCCTTTCTCTTGGCAGCCCTTATGGGCCATTGCATGTGTCTGCACCCCCTCCTTATTCCAGTGGATCTATGATGGGAACAGGTATTTTGCTGCTATTATATTGATCCCTAGAAGCACAGTATCTGCATTTTTAATTTACGTTGTCTCTGTCTACAAGTACCAACCATAGTTTGGAAAAGCCAAATAAGTGGAAGGGTTTATTTTTTTACATATGTTTTTTGTGTTATTGGTTTGTGAATTAAATGAAAGATTAGTTCCTCTGAATGCAAGTTTTGTCATGATTAACATTATGCTGCATGGGTTGAGCAGCACGTAACATTTTCAAGTCAAACACAAATTTATGTAATAGTTTCTTATGTTCTACTGTGCTAGCTGTAATCCTGCTGATGATACATTATATATTGTCTTCTTGATTATTCTTTAGGTGGTATGTATGGTATGCCTCCTCTGGTGGACAGATATGGCTTGGGTTTGCCACCCATGGGTCATGGTACAATGGTAAGTTTAGTACTGAAACTTTTAGGCTTCGCTAGTCATCTTGCATGGCATTCATTTGGTTTGTAATGTAGAAAAATTATCTGATAATTATTTTCAGAATGTTGTGTTAATTTGAGCTGTATGCTTTTTTTGCAATTTTAGTAGTGTACGGCTTTCTGGAGGCATGCATCCTCATCTATTATATGTAACTGCGATGCTTCAATACAATCTGGGTTTATACTTGCTAACTCATAAATTTCCTTCCTACCATGGTGAATCTCTTTTTTTTTTTTTGGTTTGAGAATTTTCAGGGACCAAGGCCTGGAACATACCCTGATGAGAGCTCTCAAAAGAAGGCTGCAGGTTTGTGTTGAGAAGTTTTAGCATTTCCCAGGTTGAAGACACTATGCTTCTTTTCTGTTTTAACTGTTTCTGGTTTTACAATTATATCCAGGCACAGGACGTGATAGTGACTGGACGTGCCCTAACTGTGGCAACAATAACTTCTCTTTCCGAACTGTCTGTAACATGAGGAAGTGCAATACTCCAAGGCCTGGGACCCAGGTTAGATCAAGCTTGTTATTGTTAAGCTTTTATATTTATTCATTTGATATGCTTGTTATTGTTAAGCTTATCCTGTCCCTAACACTGCTCTTGACCTGTTGTGTTTTTACACTTTATCCTGACTTTATAGCTCTGCATGGTTTGGGAATAAAAAAAAGGTGAAATAACAATAGTTGTGTATTGGCATAATCACATGTTATTCCTATTTTTATTTGGCTTCCATTTATGGAATAACCTTTGGCAGAGGGTGTTTTTGTCGGCAAAGAGGTAGGATAGGCATGAAATATTTCTTGATTCCCAGAATAGCTTATGATACAGCTTTCTCTTGAAATAGTTATGCCTTGCATAAGCAAGTTTGACTGGTATCCTTGCTTATGCCTATTTCCAAAGCCAGTTTGGCCAGCATAAAACTCATTCCGAGGCTTATGCCAGTTCCATTCCTGAACCAAATGATGCTTCCCAGAATTCTGCTCGTTCTCATGTGGAACGAGCAAGAGAAACTTTAATGCATCAACATGAATTTATTTACTTGCATCATAAGATGTACATATTATTTTCAAGATTATTACACTTAATTGAGTGATAATGAAACATATATTAACGGCTATGCAGTCTATCTTGGCTAAACTGTACTTAGATGGCAAAAACATGGCAGTCCAACAAATTAGTGATCCTTGATTTCTCCATCCTGACCAATAATAAATTTATCCGATAATGTTACTTCTAACTATAATCTCAGACATGTTTCAATAGATGCATCCCTTTTTTTAACAGTTTACACCAGATGGTGGAGGGATGAGTTTTCCAATCAGTTATTCTAGGTATGTTAAAACAGTAATAATATGACATTATACCCTATACAAAGTAGGTTTTCTTCTGATTTTTCATTTCCCATAATGCACCTAGTTAGTTTTTTTATGTCCTTAAAACGGTGTCTCCACTCTAATCTGGGCACCCTCTTCCAACAACACTAGGCCCGTTATCCCTAGGATTTCTTGTCATTCTTCTGCCCATCAATCCTAATCTCTCCCTCCGCCCATCCAAATTCCAGTCTTCAAAACTCTTTAGCTTCATTGGTCCAGCAACCTGTTAACTTTTGCTCACCATAAACATTTTTGCAAAGATTAATAGTCATTTAATTTTGCATATTTAAAAGTTAGATTTTAGCCAAATTACCCAATGTCCAAAATCTTTAGCAGCGATGTGCATTTGCATGTTCATTATAACTAGTACTTAATAGATGTATTAAAGCTATTTTTTTATACTGAAGTATTAGTTCCATGATGATGATGATGATGATGATGATGATGTATAATTAATTTCATGTTGGTGATGATTCATCATCATCAACTCTTCTTCCATCAAAAAGGAAATTGCTACAGGGGACATTTCTTAAAAGGCTCCATCAAATCAAACAGATCTTAATGATTGGCTATAACTTGCATCAACCATTTAAAAACTAGTGCTATTTTTCTAAGGTAAGTTTAGGCAAGAAAGAGACGTCTCTTATGAAACCAAGCAGGGAGGATGGTGCATAAGAAGATTACCTTATTTGGTCACAACTTAAGCCTTTGAGGAGGTACTTGCACGGGAGAATGTCTTCTAGGGATCTTCTTGAAAATCACTTGAATCATAACTGTTCTGTGCACCAAGAAAAGCATGATGTGTTGGGATCCATGGGGAAGGCACCGGCAGAAACCTCTGATCTCAAATAAAATAAGGGAAAGCTGGGTGGATTTTGGTGGATAACTAAATTATAGGAGTGAGAGAAGATGCAATTGACCTCTGTGATGATCACATATTCATATTCAAGGTAGAGATAGGTGACTGGCTGGAAATTTTAGTTTTAATATGAAATTTTCTTTTATGCTTTTGTTGTACTGGAAAACTTTATTCAATGAGTGCACTTCAAGCTAATTCCTTTTCATTTAATATGAAATTTTAGTTTTAATATGAAATTTTCTTTTATGCTTCTGTTTTACTGGAAAACTTTATTCAATGAGTGCACTTCAAGCTAATTCCTTTTCATTTATTATGTTCTTGAAATTCAGAGGATTTGACAGATTCTACTCTCTGCTAAAAAAAAAAAGAAAATTAAACTTGTTATCTGTCAGGAGCTATTGTTTTAAGGTGTTTTTTGATCTTTGAAGGAAATGATTAGGCCAAGGTCTAATTTCTAAGGCACTCTTATTATTAAGATTAAAATCTTTAAATTCAGGCTTTCTCAATGCACGATGATACTGCTTGCAGTGCTTCCTGTCTCAGCATCATATAATTCAAACTTATAATTTCTCCATCATATTTAAACTTCACTCACGTTTCTCCTCCATATTCATACAGGGTTCAAAGTCCGAGAATTCCAAAGGCTCCAGTAAGTATGCTTCTTCATATTCACCTTTTCCCCTTAGTTATGCAGGCTCCTGGACTTCTTTGAATTCAACTTGAGTACATGGAATTGTAATTTTACTTTTTTTTAATAAAAAAGAATATGTTACTGAATGTCTGATGTGTTTATAATTTTCTATGCTCACAATACCTTTTGTTGTGGAAAGGAAAACCTGCTAACTATTATTTCTTTTCTTTTGTTTTTAAAAGTTCCTCATCAGCAATCCGATATATTTTCTAATACATTTTTCTTGGTTTGTATTGCAGAAACGAAAATGCCAGAGGGCAGCTGGAAGTGTGAAAAGTGTAATAACATAAACTACCCATTCCGGACCAAGTGTAACAGACAGAATTGTGGTGCAGAAAAACCGCCTCAGGCAAACACAACTCATGGGCGGACATCCGATGAGGATGATCAGGTTTGTTATCTCATGCATTTAGACTCATGCTCTGTAGTAGTGTTGCTTTTGTTTTGTTTGAGTAGTAAACCTGGTGAAGATGAGAGACGACAAGTGATCTCATCTTTCTCCGATAAGATATATATGTTTGTGAACATCTCTCTTTTCATTCCCTCGACATGTTTTCTTGCACACATTGATGCATCACCATGCTTACTGTTACAGTGAGTCCTAGAACGGTAATGAGGGTCGAGAAGGTTCAGAGTCATCGTCGGCACTGCAGCCATATGATTGTCTAAATGGTCAGTCATGTGTCGTATAGTTGCGGCGGTTGTCATGAGTTTCTCCACACTCTTGAGATCTAAGTTGAGTCGTTGTACTAGTGGCAACATGTCTTGGCCAGTTTGCGGATGGTATCTTGGCATGTTGTCTCTACAGTTCTTTTTCTCCAAGAATGTCATGTGTGGACCTTCCAGATTCTGGTGGTAATTGCAGGTTGGTTCACTTATGTTACCACTTCGGAAGGCCTTTGTGTTTCGATTTGAATGTTTGTCTGTTCTGGTGGACTGTTTCCTACATCCTCTATTATCTTTATATACTGTCTGTGCTTTAATGATGGAACCCCCTGGGGATATTTCCATCAGATATTTGGTGTTAATGGTTTTGTTGTCAGTTGGTTAGATTTGTGTTTGTTCATTCCTTGCATTTATCTGTCCAGTAGGTTTTTGGCTTCTGCGCTTTCAAAATCTGGAGGCTTGTAGTTTTACTTGTTCACTAAGTTTTCATCCTCTTCCTTTGGTATTTTAGGAAAGTTATTTGATTTGCTAATGTCAAAGTGGTTCTAGTATGAGATCTGAATGGGTGCTGTCTGGTTTTTGTCTGTAGTAGTGGATGAAACTAAACCTTTGACTCGAGTTTGCAGTATTGTAGAATTTATTGGTCATCTGGTGGTCTAGGACTTGCTCCTCCCCTAATCCACAGCACTCCCTTTTCTAAATTCTGCACTGCAAGGCTTGAATACCATTCAGATAATGTTTAATACTTGGCTTTTGATTTTCTAAGTAACCTGGATCACTTTTAAGTTAAGACTTTCACAGGTTCAGGTATTTTTCAGTTATTATAATTATTTGTAGTGAAATCATCTTTGCTATATGCATATGATACCTGTATTTTTGTCATGACATATGTGTTGAATGCTTTAGATTTGTGCCTCAACTTGTTATCATGGATCATTACATTCTGACATCAGGGTGCAGTAATTGGTTCTCTCCATTGCCTGTCCTTGGTTTACTTTATCAATCCTGCGCAATGGAGTTGGCATCTGGGTATACATTTAGCCACTTGCGGCTGTAAGACATCATATTAGTTATTAAATCTTTGATACTGCTTCCTCTTTTCTGGGCTAGGTAATAAGTTAGTTTCTCACTCTTTGGACTCAGACAAGAAAAATGGCCAGATCAAACTTTGGATTCAGAACTTGTATTTTATAAGTAAATTTGTGTAATCAGAATAATCTTTTCAATTAATTTTGTATTGTCTTTCTGGCAAAGTTTTTGAACTTGTATTTTATTAGGGAAAATACATTATAATTATTTGGTCTTCAGGAGTTAGTTTAATATGATTATTTATTGGGATATGCTTTTCGATTTATATTTGTTATTTTGCTAACACAGCAAGTGGCTTGATTACTCAACTATCATATTATTTTGTACTTTTGATTTTTTTTGGAAAACTTTGACTGCTGTGGGTGGGAAGGTTCCAGTGACATAAGTTTTCAAGTTTGAATTATGATTTTTTCAAGCCGTTGTTTAATTGGAAACCTTTATCAGTTTCAAATTATGGAGGCTTTCATGGAGGATCTATGATGACACCTATTAATTGGCTCTGGAATTAAGCTATATCTTGATCACTCGTACTATTCAAGTTGTGAGTTTGGGTTTCTAAATTATATTTGCCTGTCGATTTCTGAAAGTAGGATAAATTTGAACTATTGTTTTCTAAAATCATATAGGAAAAATGAGTTTAGGGATTTGAGGTTGGGGAAGGAGTAGGAAGTTGGTAAGAATGTGGGATAAGGGAATTAGATTAAAAGGAATCGAGAAATTCTGTGGCCATTGGATTCTAATTTTCATTGTGGACTTGGTGAGTGCATTTTTGTGTACTTCGAGGAAGGTGGTGAATGAATATAAGAGGAAAACTTGTTCTGTAATCCCACTTTAGTAATCCCACTTTATTATTCGTCATTCCTATTTTATCCATATATGAAGGTCCTGAAGATGTGTTCATACGAATTTGATCCATCCATCACAACCATATCCAGCCTTAAAGTTGATGCATGATGACTTAAACACCATGTCATCTTAAACAACAATCCTACTTGATTTGGACTCTCCATCGGGGAAAAATAGATTTGTCGATATTGCCAGCATTGACTGTCTTGTTCTAAGAAAAAAAATATTCACCTAGACAACAGTGGGTTCATAGCCTTATTTTTAAGAAAACAGTAACTTCCCTGTAGATTACATCAATCAAACAGTTTATGTTAAAAATCTGAAATCTGCCTGTAAGGATTAGTTAATAAGTCCGGCCAACTACTCCTTTTGATCAGAATAAGAAATTCTAATCCGTCGTTGACTAATATTGTTCACCAAAAAGAAAAGAAATAGGTGAGAGACAGAAAGGATTTAAGTATGGATTGTATGCTCTGAAATCTTGTTAAAATAGGTTGGGCTCTTCAGCAAGAAGAAAAGGTTTGCTTGAAAAAGAATAAACGAATCATGATTTGGTTTTATATGGAATATAACAGGGAATTGATGTGTTATGGAAGGTGCAGTAACATGGTTGTTATGGTTTCTGAAAATGTGCTTCTTTCGTTCAGAACCTATAACACTTTTTTTTTTTTTGATAAAACAAGAAATGCCATCTTTTTTTCCAATCCAACCATTGGTAGTCTTTTTTTTTTTTTGGAAAAAACAAAAATATACATTAGCTTAGAGACAGTTTCTTCTAAAATCACTAGTTTTACAAGAAATTCTCTTTTTTTTAGGACCACTTTAGAAGGAACCTCTAAAACATGCATTATCTATGCAAGCAATTGATTTATAGGGTGCCTAAGAGTGACATATACTGTCTTATTGTTTTGAGGTGGTGACACCTTTTTTTCTGGGTTGGGCAGGGGCAGGGTTGAAAGAAAATATCTGGATCATATTGTTGATTTTTTGCTTTCTTGCCTTGTATCTTGTCGCTGTGTTTTTTTCCCATGTGACTTTGTGTTATATTGTTTCATGTGTTCTATTGAGACCTTATTCCTAGATAGAAAAGAATCAATCTTCTTATTTATACAGTGATGCAGTTATTTTGCACGAATCCATGTTCTTTTCCTCTGGAGGGCCTCCTGCATGAACATGCCATTAAATGTATAATCCATTACTTTATTCTTAATCAATATGATCTACGCTTCTAATTTATTTTGTCAATACTCGTATCTCTTGTTCACTGCATTACCCTTAGCTTTTTCAGTACTCACCAACCAATTTTGTATGCTGAAAATTTATTCAGGTTCTTTTAGATCCATATTGACAATGGCGGGGCTTGAGATCATAATATTTTTCATGTTGAAAAAGAAATATCAGGGCTTGTGATCATCTGATATTTCTTTCCAAGACATAGATATGTGGCAATTTCTATAAACCATAATCTCCTATTTGTGCACGTCTCATGCAATACTGTTACCTTTTTCATATATCACATTGTTAATCCACATAGTAGAACATAGTACTATTGAAGACAAATAGAAACAGGGCCATAAAATGAACTTTTGGCTTTGATTGGAACACCATTATGAGTAGTTTACCTGCTGCCAACATTTGCCATAATCATTTGATGCCTAGCTTCTGACAACTTCCTTCCTTCCTTTAATTATCATTTAACCAGTCCTTAGTTTAAAGAACACACTATGCCTTTCTTGTATGTGGGCATCTAAGCCCATAGAATATAATGCATGTTAATAATGCACATAGAATGTTCGCAAGATTTGTTTTTTTTGTTTTTTTTTTTTAAGAAAACAATAAACACATGATGTTTCATTTCATCAAGAGAATCAACAGAAATATGAAGACAAAAACTGATGGGCAAGCCATCAAAGAGAAAAAACAGAGGTCACTGAAAAACATTAATTCTTTGACAAATTCTAAGATGCTTCCTATTAAAGACCAATCCTGCCAGTAGAGATGGACTTCCGTGTATAATTCATCGCTCACAATGCTTTATAAGCTTGAGCTGTTTTGGCTGGAACAACTATGCCAATCTTTCATCTGATCTTGTGTTGCTAAAAATAGAGTTTATGATGTTCTTATGATTTGTTTACATGTTTTAAATGCATTCATCAATTTTAGATTGTGTACAATCTGGGATCACGGTGAGAAGGAACAAAAAGATGAATCAAAAGAACTTTGTACCGTGCATGTTGCCTAGACAGACATTGGAGAGTAACGTAAGCAAGAGTGAGGAAATAGAATAAATATAAAGGAAAAGACGAAATTCTGAAATAAAAAGGTATTGAATTTTATTTGTACCGTGTCTGAAATGCATCCTGTCTATTTTTCTTATAATTTTACTAGAGCTTATTTGCATTCACTAACTGCGATGATAGTCACTTCAGCTAGCAGCCTTACCCATGTATCTAGACTCTAAATGCTGAAAATATATTCATAATAAATTTCAATGTTATGTATGGCTGTTTACTTCACTGTTAACATTGCGTTCTCCTAAGATCTGCTTGTCTACAAATTATTTGTTGGATAATGATGGCCATGAAATCCAGCTGAAAATTCTTGTTCATCTATTTTACATCTATTATAACCATTAGGTGCTTAAATATGCTTGCTTGGACCTTCTCTTCTTCCCTTTTTTCATTTCATATTCTTCAAGGTTCCTTCAGTTTTTATTTATATATTTTTATTGTTTTCTGGTTGCTTGCCTCATCATTGGATCACTGTCACTAGCCAAGAGTTGCTGACGGAACTTGATGATTTTGGTGCGACAGCAAGCTTTCTCATTGCTGGAAATAATGGTTCTGGACCTCTGGTGCTTGAGATAAAGTTAAAAAAAGTATGTATGCATCATTTAAAATGGATCGGTTAAGTACTGCTATAAATGGTGACAGATATAGGCGAGCTAGGCAATGTTCCAGGTAGTCATGCTTGGAATTGGTCTAGCTGACCATCAGCCACTGGTGGTAAGTATGATCCTGCATGGACACTGATTACAGGGTGCATGCATGCGGTGCATGCCCTCCCGGTGTATCATGTGCTGTAAATGATGACAATTATAGGTGAGCTGGTCAATGATATTGGTAGTTACACCTGGAACGGTTTACCTTGCCACCAGTGGCAAGTGCAATCTCAGGTGGATGCAGATTGCAGAAAGTGATGCATGCTCTCCTTGTATCGTGCGCAGGAGTGCGATACATGAGAGGCTTATCATGCATGAGCGCCTTGCATTCACTGTCCATGCCATGGTGGTGCTTACTAATTGTGGCGAGTCGAACTGCTTCCTACATCCTTGCTCTTCTTTGGGGAGGTTTTATGTTCAGGTCTTGAGCAGTACTTCCCCAAGTACTTGGACCTGGAGGTGGCATTAGGTGTTTATGTTGTTATTTAGATTTTAAAAAATTTGGATGCCTTCTAAATATAGTAGATATATGAGCAGACAATTCATCAAGAAGAAGGTTGAGATCTTGTCGTGTAACATGGGTGACCATAACAATGATATGGATGGCCTTTGGGTGTCATTTGATTGGTTGCCCAATGATTCTGAGGGGGGAGGAGACTCCCCCCTCCCCTCTCTCACGGAAGTATTAAATGTCTCTTAACTGAATTTGTGGTTGTATGACTTGGCTTGAGAGTGATGGGGCACCATAAATCTTACATTGATCTTAATGCGAGAGGTTCATTACTTCCATGGAGGGTCAAATTCTGCGCATGTGAGCATCATGGAACACATGTAGGTGAAGTTTCATGACTGCCATCTATATATGATGCTAACCTCTAGCAAAGAAAGTTGAGTTATCGGTGTAGGCAAATTTGAGCTAGAGGGCCTAGCGTAGACATGTTAGCTTCATTCAGAAGCATTTGAGGACATGGATGATTAATGCTCAAGGACATACGAAATCTTGATTGTCAAGGAAACTAATGGTCGGCTGTGGAGGCCAAAGTGGTGTTAAAAATTTAATTATGTTTCTCAAAGAAATTACAGAAATCTTGTAACTAAATGCAACTATGAAAGCTATTGTTTTAACCAGCTAAGATGAATGCTATCTTCCTTGTTGACTATAGTATGGAACCATGAATGAAAGAGAGCAAAAGTTATAGTAATATGAATGCGATGACAAGGGAAAAAGAAGTTTGTTTTGCTGCATGGAGAACGGCAGAGATTTCCTTTGGACAAGAATACTATGCATGATATGGACCATCCTTAACTATATGAAAAGACTGTAGTCCAGTTATTCTCATTTAACAATACAATTTATGATGCTTGTCCCCCCTCTCTAAATTTGCAAAGTTGGCCCCTTTATTGTTGCTGTGAATTCAGGATAGGATGCTGTTGAGGTATGTCGCTTGAAACATTGCTATTAACTGTACAAGGTTGCATATCTTAGTACAATTTCTAGCATGAGGTGATTGACCTCATCAATTGTCCAGCCGAAGATTTTTTTCATTCCTTTTTTTTTGGTAAACTTGCATATTCGGTTTTTTTAGTTGTAAACATTATCTATGTTTTGCAAGGGCAGAGGTCCGAGATTGTACCATTCGATTCAAACACTTTTAGGTGATATGATGTCTACTTGGAAAATGATCATTAATGCGTAATTTGAATCAAAGCTGATGGCTTTTATTTTGTGAAATTTGCAAATTCTGTGAGCTTGCTCCTTGATCATTGATATGCGCTTTTACTAGTTTGAGACATTTGTTGAACATTGTACCTTGTCATGACTTCTCGCCGCCTCCAGTAAGAATTGCAGAACAGGCTTCAGGTAATTGATAGTTTACGGGCTACGATGGAGTGTGTTCTCAAAAACTTCTTAAAACTACAGGCCGTGGCATTATATGCTGCAGCAGTGTGCCAGCATCTATGGCGGTAAAACAGATGATTTATTTACACGCGAATTAAGTCAAGTTTCTTACTGGAGGCGGGGTTGATTGGTGTTGGCATTTGTGTCCTCGTCGAGGCCACAAATGATCACCCTTTGTAGCTCATCTCAAGTGCTTTGAAGGAAGAAAAGTTATTAATGGCTTTGTGGGGGCTGCAATGATCAACATGTTTTTGACAAGTGTAATACCCAGATTGATGGTGGGCTTGATGTAATGTTTGGAATAGTTTGTGCTCCATATTGGGAGCTTTCACGACAATAATGAGGATTGTCTCGTTGATTGGGACTTGGGAGGGAGGGAGGGAGGCAGAACAACAACCTAGCCGTGAAAAGGCTGCAGCCTGTCAAATGCAAGCCGGTCTATTCATTTTCGGAACGTTGGAAGTCGCTGTTGGGAAGTTGTTGGCGCTTGGAGAATTTGAAGTCTGCAAAGCTGCGACGTGCCCAAATCACGGTGAAAAATGTTTAAAATGACATCGAGATAATCCGCAACCCGAATGGTTATATGAACTCCTGACACGAGCGATGGTTCATACACGGCTTCTAATGGAGATAAATCGATCGGGTCTCGATGAATAATGATTCGCACGTGTAGCAGAAAGGGAGAGATTCGTTGAATGCACGGGCGGTGGGGTGAGCGGCCACGCACGTCCCTGCCCCTCCGCTTGCCCGTCTTACAGGTGAGCGATTTGCTGCTTTGCACGGGCGGGCGATGAGGCGTGTCGCCACCATAGCCTGGAACGGTTCCAGGTAATCTAAACTGGATGTATGCGCAAAATATCGCAAAAATATGCCCCAGCAGCAACCTTAAAAATGTCAAGACGAATTACCGAGGATTCTATGCGCGCCCCAGTTTGCCAAAAAAAAACAAAAAGAAAAGGAAAAAACAACAGCAGCAGCATAACGGCCGAATTATTTGGAATCACACTCGGCACGCGATGCATAAAATTCAGAAGCATGCAAGTTGAAACTACTACTGCATGGCAAGGTCAAATGACAAACTCGATTCAGAATGAGGAAACAGATGATGGGCCGCCAACTGCTAATAATGACTATATGCAGTGCTCTCGATGCAATTTGTCCAAGGGATATGAGAAGGACATACTTGGGTTTCCAAGATACAATTTGTCCAAGGGTAAAAGAGGTTCAAGGCCTAAACACAACAACATCAATAAAGCTCCACAAAGTCCTCCAAAGAACTGCCTTTCAGCGTCCATGAAGGAAATGAACAATAATAATAACAACAAACCACTGCCTTGAGGAGTCGCATTTTATTTCTCCAGCTAACAACCGCAGGTAGTTGCAGCTGCAGCATCCTTCACTAGAAGTTTGCCAGATACCTGAGACTGAACAAACTAGTCACCATTATAAGGGCAGCCATGTCATCTCGCAACTATATTTATCATGGCTGCCATATCATCTCGCACCAATATTTATCATATTAACGAAAGTTTTGTATCAACTCCTTATTTCCAGAATTGCTGCTAAATTTATGCTCGTGATGAGAGGGTCGCATGGAAGCTCATAGCAGAAGTAGAAAAGCAACCTCATGCTTTGGACGCAATAGAATGGCCCTCTGACTGGAGATTATCAATGCATCTGACTGGAATCAAAGAGGGTGGCCTCATAAGGTGTTTTTAGCAGCTGAATCTCCAGAAACTGACCACCATCGCTCTGCACGTCAAATGGCAGCACCTGTGTATGTTGAGCGGCAGGCTGCACAACCTCCCAAAATCCCGGGGATGTGTCTACCGCATGCATTGCAGGACGAGCTGCAGTAGTGTTGTTTACGCTCACATATTGAGTGTGAGAAATTGGCCCTGCTTCGGCCGAACACCAAGAATCAGTTGACAGAAGAGAGAGAGCACGCCGAAGATCCGGTGCTCCATCCAAGCTGGAAGCAACGACAGATGCCCCCAGACCTGCATTGGATAGAAACATTAAATTGAATTCGAACCTCCTTAAAGAAAAAAAGTACCTAAAACATTCCTCTGAAAGGATTATCGAAACAATCATGAATACATGACATTATGGTTTCAACAGACTTTTAATGGTGCTAATTGAATTCATTCTAAAACCGCATATTCCTATCCAAGCAGGTGTTTAACACTATTCTTTTGCTTTATATGGAGTAAACTTGTTACATTACATCTGGAGGTCATGATATTAAAAGTAGGAAATTTGAGTATCAAATAGTTATGACTATTAACATAGCAAACAACGTCATCACACCACATGGAATATCTCTACAAAAATTGAAATTTAACTTTTGGAGCAAGTGTTGGAATAAATAAATGCTTCGATGGATCACTTAATGAAGCAATGTTTCAATGCAATGATGGGTCTGGTTAGGTGGGGAGAGCTCCTCACAATCTTGGGTAAAACCCCCTTCTAGCTCGCTGTTCTTTTTATACCTGCATTGCCTCCTACAATATCTTTTTAAATTACTATGTCTGGAGGAGAGAATCTAAATGTAATTTGGAGAAATAAAACAATCCAGAAGATTAGGAATTGGTAGTTCCTGTCCTATTTCAAATCCCTATGATTTTTCTCAGCTCACATCTTGGTAACCAATGTGGGACGCCGCCCTAGGCAGCCCTCTTTTGACTAACAATGGCAGCAACATATCCTCATTGTTCTCCTAGTCTCTCCTCTCATCCCCCTCTTATGCAATTCTTCTCTCCTAGTCTCTTAAGTCTATGCTGCCTCGGAGAGGGGTGAGCATCACCCCAGCTTGTGGGGCTTGTCAGGAGGCGGAGGGGTCTATATTTCATATCCTGTTCGGTTGCCAGCGGGCTGCTCAGATTTGGGAGTGCGCTTTGACCTTTTCTGATTTGTGCGGGGAGTGGGCATCAGTTGAGAATTTTCTAACCTTCATGGCAGAGTCCTCTCGAAGGCCCGACCAGCTGGAGCAAGGGATCAGGGCGGCTCATCTACCTTATCACTGCTGGCTAGATAGAAACATCCGAATCTTTGAAGATAGAGGTGTACATCCAAGAGTGGTGATGGATAAGGCCCTACTTCATGCGGCGAAGGTCCTCGACATCACTGCGTCGGCGTCCCTTAGGTTAGCTAGAAAAATCTGGAGCTCTCACTCCGCTTATGTAGCGTCCAGAATTATGCTCATCTCCTAGGAGCCCCCACCCCCTGGTTTCCTTAAGGTGAAATTCGACGGCAGTGTCACGGTGGGTGAATGTTGCGGCGTCGGGTTTGTCATCAGAAATCAGCAAGCTAGATTAGTAGCAGCCAGGGGCCGGCGCATCTTCGACTAGACCGTTGCCGGGGCCGAGGTTAGAGCTGCTTGGGAGGGCGGTCCGCATTATTCTTGAGGGGGATGCTGCCACAGTGATCCAGGAGATTCAGAATTCCAGACGGTCAGCCGAGGAGATGCGGTTGCTCTGCGACATCCGCCATCTTTTGGGTGAATGCACTGCCTTTCGGGCTTCTACTGTGTACAAAGAAGCCAATAGTGCTATAGATTAGGTGGCTTCTTACGCGGCCCATCACTTCAGAGGTGTTATCTGAGAGAGACAACTCCGTACCATCTCTTTTGCATTTTCTGCTTTTTTTTCTGACTTTATGGGTTACACTCACACCCGTTGTGTGTGAATCGCCGATGTACCAAAAAAAAAACCTAACTCCTCCTCAACCCCTATCCCCAATATTCATGTTTAAACTCCTGAGTTGCCCTCCTATCCTTCCTGTTCTTCTCTGACAATGGTGGTAGTGATGGAGCTTGCCAATGATCACGATCAAACTTGTTGAATTTTATATTTTTAATCCTCTATTTTCTTAATCCTCCACCCATGCCTGTGCTATCCTAGGTTTTTATTCTGGAATCAGTGCTTTTCTTCTTAATCTCTTACAAGCTCAATCCAACCAGGTCAAGCTAGTTTGACAAGAAAATGGGCCAAGCTTGAGTTTGGCCTTCCTAGATCATACAAGCTCGAGCTGGTCATCAGAGGCTCACGCTGAACCTAAGTCGACCTTAGCTCGCTCATGTGCAGCTCGTTTATGCCCTACTTAAGTCTTATGTTCTATGCTTCAGTAAACTAATTTTAATCATTGGTTTTGATTTTGTGTAACAAAAGAAAAATGCTATGGGGCGCTCTTGAATTTTTTATACTCTTGAACCATACTGCGTAGTCCCTCTAGCTCCAAAATTAAAAAAAAAAAAAATTTGACAACTAAAGTTAAATATGGAATTTCATCTCCTTTCTGGCTTTCTCAACAAATAAAAATAAGAAGAAAAATTATTTAATAATAAAATAAAACTTATATCTTTCATTTTCAAACTTCTCTTATTTCGGTACAGGTCCCTCTAGAAAAAAAATCCACCCATGGGCTACAGGATTGTATTTGTCATACATAGCACTCACAAAAATGTGGTTGGATATAACAATTATATACAGTCAGTATGGAGTTCCAGGTCTTGACTGTTACATCCTGGACCTAAAGTTTTGCAAAGGATTTTTTCCAAATACAGGGCAGTCTGTCTTTGTGAAAAGGATATGGGAGCTAGTAGCAGATCACATGAGTGCTTAAGTGGTAGGTAAGAGGAGCAAAATAGCGATGATCTTGATGCGCTTCATCTAAGCACAATTTCGACCTACGAGGACTGAGAGTATGAAATGCATTTCAGAAGTCAATCAAAGGTGATAATGCTGCCTAACCTCCATGGCAACGTGACACCCTGTATGGAACTCAGGGTCAAGCTTTGGTAACAATATCTTGCTTAATGCTCTTCCATATTGCTCTTATAGGTTATATGGGAATTCAGAAGACATAGAAGCATGCAGTGGAATGCAAATCAACAGGATAACCAAACCGTCAACATTAGTACATGTGCTAAAAAACAAAAATGAGCAAAAAGATAGAGATTCAGAGGTCCGAAAGCTATGGTGGGGAATTGCATATGACCAACATGAATACTAACAAGTCATCACCTGATCAACATTTGTAGTATTGGAGTCGGAGATAAATAAGATAGACCATGGTGCTGAACGAGATCCACATAAAGCTACATAAAGCTGATCAAATTTGAGGTAAGTGAATCTCTGACAGAGTAGCAGGTAACATGCCTAGGGAGGACTTTATGCTAGGACTCCAAAAGTCTTTAGCTCTTTTCTGTAATAGATTTTTCAACTTGACAGAGCATACTAGCAAAACCTCTTGGTAGTATGTAGACAGCCAGCTCGTAAAGAGAACTGAGTGAGGAAAGGATTCTACATATCCAAGGAATTCAAGCCTCATCTTTTCACCCTCCAAATTAAACCTCTGTCTTTTCTGCTTCTAAGCCTTTGCATCCCTAAAGATGAAAAGAAAGTGTGATCTCCAACCAGCTAAAAGCATGATCGTTGAAAGCTTATAATTCCCTCCTAAATCACACTGACTCACAGCCATTTATCAAACACTAATCCTATTAAACCAGGTAGATAACAACTGTCCTTCTTCCTATTACACTGCTCATGCTGAAAGAGTGCTGGAGGAGTACAGAGACATCTCAGGAAGACCTCAAAAGGCAGGTTAGAGCACTTCAATAGTTTAATATTCGCTAGAGAGTATTTTGGTACTTTCTTGGATTAGAGGTGGAAGCCCACTACACCATCATGGAAATTCATCCTTTAGGATATTTGAGATGATACTAACTGGCAATATGATGTATCCTTCACTCATGTTCTCAACTGATGATGGATTCTGTTGGTAATTAGGGTGTTGGAGGAAAAAAGCATTATAGAAGCCCTAGGTTGCTGTTTTATATCTGCCAGTACATGGCCATTCAGAACTCTATTAGAGACTTCGACATACTTAGTTAACTATATAGCGTAAAAACAACAGTTTTTTTTAAATGCATAAAGGGATATTTAGAAGGTATAGTATTGTCAGCTCAGAATGCTGGGAAGCTATTGCATTGATCTTTAAGCTTTTAGGAAGGGATTTACTTATCCTCCATAGCTGAGGGAAGTGTATCAAAGCATTACCTTGACTGAGGACCTCAGCAATGGTGCCCTTGAAAGGAAAGAGCTTATCCAAGTCATGATGAAGAGTGGAAACATTATTCGACAGCTCACTGCCAGGAAGATGCAGCTGTCTGTCAATGCCTCCAGCTTTCGTTGACTTCAGTTGAGACTCTTTTATTTGTGTACATGCGAATCCAACTGAGTCTTCCCATATGGAGCTTGTGATGGACTGCGTGTGATCAAAGGGAACTTGACTCAAAAGAAGATTCATCTGTTGTCTATCATCTGCAGACGCCATGGCAACAATTTCAACAGTCACAAACTAGCAAGTGACAGAACAGCCACCCAAACAAACACAAACATATCTATTAGGATCCTTTACACAATATACCTCAGCAAATAACTAAGATTGCATAGCAAATAATAATATTGGTGAGCAAGCAGAAACCAGTGATTATTTCTGAGATGTCAATTGTGACAGGCTAAATTAAAAAGGAAACAGATTTGAAACAACACATGCTCAGAGTTATTGCTGAATTGCACAAGTGACCAGGTGATGCCACGGACAAACCACTTCTGTGTTAGCAATTGGCAATGCTTGCTTCCCAATGCAGGTGGCTGGCTTCTGACATCCAATAATCTGATGTTGTGCTAAGCTACAGCTACCTTCATACTTATTTCAGAGTTTAAATAAGCTAATTTGTTGACAATAGTAACAATGGATTTAGATGGCTTGATCTATCAATCTGGCATCAGCTCAATTAAGCAAAACCAAAAAGCCTAACTCAAAATGTTATATTTGGTTTTACTTGTAGCAAGCATCACTGAACAGTTGTATAGAACCAATAAACTTTCAGGCAGATGATATGAAGCAGATATACTGAAACCTCTTGAGCGAGGGGGAAAATCACTTTATAGCATTCAAGTAGAATTGCTAAGCATACCAATGTTTGTGGAAAAGCTAATTTATGGCCACACGGTGAACTTATGTTAAAAGAAAAATGCATTGATTTGGCAAAGATCAAGAACTCGGGATTTAGGAACTCATCCTCACATTTAATCATAAAAAATAAAACAACAGAATTTCCTTCCTAGTCCTTGTACTGAATTAATTTAACAATTACTCATTGGTCATGTCTCTTCTTTATGTTGCACCCTGGCGTATAATTATGCATAATTATGTACATAATTAGGCATATTTTATGAACAATTTTATACGTACTTGTTCCTGCTTTATAACCACCTATACTTATTATCCAGATAAGGCAGGGATGAAAAGATAAATAGCCACCAAAACAAGGAAAATGGAAAGTAAATTTTTGGTTAACAGATCTGGATTATTACTGCCAAACAAAACAATTAATTTGTTTGCCCCACATCTCACTAAATTGCAGACAAATATATTGTATAAGACTGCATATGTAATTATATTATACATTTTTTCTAATACTCTATACTGCATATGTAATAGTGCAATACATTTTTTTTTATACTCTATAAACAATAGATATTACTAGATATAAGACTCTATAGGTAATAGTTATTACTGGATGTTCAGATCAACTGTCAGCAAATATGAACAAAATTTAGTTCTGGACGTTCGAGGGCAAGTGGATGATCTATGGGATGAATGCTCAAGATCAAATCTAATGTAAGTCGCAAAAACAAATAAATAACACAACAATTGCCAGTAATTCAGGCACCAGAACTCTACCAAACAGAACCTCCTCTTTGCAATGCCATTAACTGGCCAACATCTTTCTTCACATTTTCATCTGATGTGTAGAGCTCCTACTCATCCTCTTTTATTGAAATGTTCATCCTAGAATACTCTTGTATGTCTGGGTCATCATTCAGGAAATAAGTCAGCCTTTGAAAATGTTTTCACCAGATAGAAAACCAGTTAGCGAGGCTCTTGGGGCAAAATATCATTTTCTTCTATACAAATGGCCTACCCTGGTATCCATTTTCCACATGAAATAAGGTCCATTTTATGTCAAATAAACCCGATAGCAGCTCTTCCCAAATATACTAAATCTCTGATAAAACCTAGAAGAAAAAAAAGAAGAAGCATACCCACCTAAAATTATCATAACATCAGTATTTCACTCGAGAAGAATATGCTGAATGAGTTATCTGACCTAACAGAGGGGAGTGGGGACACTATTCTTTCCCACATCCATATGATGAATCTACATTATGTAGGTTCAGAATGATCTCATCTTTATCATGTATCAACTCATATGATCATACCTCCCATAATCTGACCCTAAAAAATAAGCTGTGCAAATATGTTTATTTCTAGAAACTTTCTAACGTCAGTCAAAGTGTTATTTAGGATTTCATTCAAAACTCCCCATTGACTGTCTCTATGGATCTGTGGTGTGCTCTGATGAGTTCAATGCTCATTAAATTCATGATATTTGAAAACTTTTATTAAAGGGATACCAAACCAAAGAAACCCCATCTTTGAAACATCTCTGCATGACTGCCTCCTAAAAGGAGATAGCAGAAAGGTAAAACAACATAAATTGAGAGGAACAGAAACATGGCACAAATTTCCCTGATATCTTAACTTGTTCCACATGAGAAACCTGGAGTGTCAATCTTAAACTGCACTGTCACTACTCTGATTAGAGGTGTCAAACAGGTTGGGACTTATGTCTTTTCAAGTGTACATTTTACATTGTTCATCCCAGGCCTCCCTAGAAAAAAGGGATATATCAGGTATAAGCTCAAACCACCAAAACTTGTACCTTCAATACCCATCAACATACAGAAGAGAGCATAAAAATAAGATGCTTACTCCTGTTTTTTTTTTTAAAAAAAAAAATATAAATGAGGTGGCATCTCAACCCAACTGATCTAAGCTCCATTAGCTTTCTTCTTGCAGTCCTCTCAAAACCACTAGATAGCCCTTAATCCCCAGGCCAGATAGCATGAAACATGAGGTTCACCTTAAGCATCTTGATCCAAACAACCTTCCCTCTAAGCCCAACAACTATCTTCCAATTCATTGGAAAAGGTCCCTAATTACCTCTGTCCATTTCCAAAAGAACCTAGTTTTTACAATTTGCAGCCACCTCAACATAGTATCAAAGTATCAGTAGAGTCTGCAGACCATATTGACAGGCTCGCAGGCATTCATTTGACAAGGACAATGTTTCTTTTTATAAAGATAAGTTCTCCCTACCTCCACAAATATATCAAGACAACCTTCTCTACTAGTGTTTCCAGAAAGTGCTTCCACGATCTCTCCAATCCCCAGAGGCAACCTTATACAGTAAACATATAAATGATCCCACCTAACTACCCACACGTTATGTGAACATCAAACAACACCAGATTAGATAAGGATAAGGGGGGACGGCAGGAAACTGACATCGATCACTTACTACTGTAGGAAAAAGCTTTTATGAAACAATTCATAAAATGAGGAGGGAAAGTCAAGCATATTAGATTAATGGCCAGATTTTCGGCACTCCTAAGTGAGAAATGGATTCATCAAGTCATGAATAAAAACTTCTAATCTGTGATCATTCCTGACCAATTTGTGGTAGTAAACTAGGAAAGCAAACTCTGTTAAAACTGACAATAATTCACATAATAGCATTATCTATCTTGAATCATATTATGGCACACTGCATAATTCAAATAAAAGTTAAATTGTTTCTTTAGCAAACTTCAAAAAAAAGAACATGCAAATTCAGATGAAGTATTCTTTATGACCATGCACATGTAGATTAACCTCATCTAACCACTGAGTGAACTACCACCTTCCTGCCCCCTATGCAGGGCCAACCAGCATTCCAAGTGGGGACCATAAACAAATGGAAGAAAGATGGGGTCGATGTGCCATGCGGACAAGATTTATCTACATGTGTGGAAGTTTCAGCAATGGAACAGTTCTATGAAGAGCTTTGCTGTAATATTTGTTTTATCTGGAGCATGACTTCAGAGTTTCAGTTAGATGAGAAAATGATACATCTACTTTTAGGAGCAATGGAATATCTACCATTAAAACCATTAGTTACTGCTTGATTCATGCCTTGTCTATGAGGAAAGATGTGAAAAAGAGGATAAAGCATATCATATTCCAAAATTAGATGCCCTAAAACAAGTCATCTTAAAAGGGAAATGATGGTTGAAGAATACCATAAAATGATGAAGAAAGCCTTGAAGAATTAAATGAGATAATTTTTGGCTGTGGCTTGCGTCGACGTGCATTATGATCAGATAAACGTCTGCGGCAGCTTCGTTTTTTCTGATCAAACTCGGACAAGTCATGGAACCTTAAACACAGAAGAAAAATATAAATTCTTACATATTATGGAATAAAAAGACATACTTGCTCGAAGTCTGGATTATGAAAAGCTATAAGTTCAAGAAGAATGTGTAATATTAACCATGCAGACGATCATGAAGCCTTATCACAAAAATGTGAAATCAGGTTAATGAATCCTTCATCATTTATTCGTTTTAAAAGGTACATCCTCGGTTACTGCTTGTGGCTTCAAATTCTTTATTATCATGGTACCAATTACAGGCAACAAAATGGTCCTGTCTCGCAGCTCAGAGCTGCTACAACTGAGATTTATGACATCGCTTGCAGTGAAAAGTGAAGAACAAATACCATTAACCAGCGAAAGTCTTGCTAAGAAGATAAGAATCCCTAACTACAAATCGATCAGCATTGCGATAGGTTAAATCTGAATGCTAAATAATAATTGAAAGAGTTTTACCTGCTACACTGCTGACAGAACCGGCACTCCTGACCAGCAAGAAGAACCTTGGGTGATCTAGAATGGCTTTCACAGACTCTGTGCTTGCGATGATAATCTTTAGCTGCAGTGAGATCAATGTTACAACCTTCGACCTGGCAATAGGTAGTCCGAATGCTCTGATGAGACACCCTTGTCCTCTTAACCGAGGCAGTTGATGGCATCACAGAAGAAGCAGATGGATTCTTGATGCTATTCCCTGCGTAGATATCTTCAAAGTAGGTCCTCTTGCCAAGCTTCAGACCTATTGGTGGTTCTCCAGGACCAACTTTAGCCATGGCTACAGGAGAAGTTCCCGTGTCTTCCCCCCTGGCTAATTCTTTGCTCTTGCTTAGATTTTTAGGAAACCCTTCAACTGGCTCGAAGTTAAACTCTGGCACTTTAATCGCTGCCTTTGACGAAGAACACATGGAGGCCGAGATGGAACTCCTGGACGAGCCATTGGCCAATTCCGAGCCAGAGCACGCACCCCTGCTAGATGAATACAAAGTTGCATCGCCGATTCCTCCCGCACCTTCAACCTTTGACTCATGTTGCTGTGCAGGTCCAGAGAGCTTGCTTTCTTTCCCACCGAATATCGTCAAATGTTCTCAATCCCACTGCAAGGTAGCCTTGGCATTCCAGTCCATTCCAAGAGAGGTCCTTGGAGAAAGATTTCATGTACTCCTGAACTCTGCTTGTTTGGCACTGGATACCTAAGCATAAACTATGCAAATAAATCCGGGCACCATCGGTCGACAGATCGAGCGAAAACAAGAAACTTCGAACCCTAGAAAAAATTCGAGTACACAGGATGACTTCCACCAACCCTGCCGACCCGCAGATAGTGTGATGCCGAGGGCAACAGGAGGTAAGCAAATCGATCGATCGGTGTGGGGTACGGTGAGGAGAGAAACTGATGGAAACCGGATCTTATTTACCTCCCGTAATTATGCCAACGAAGCTAGTACGGAGGATGATGGCAAACTTCGCCATCGAACAAAAATGGCCCGCGCGACGAGCCTTGAGGTGGGAAAAAAAGAAAACCGGCCCTTGTCTGCATCGACTTGCTTCACTAATCCATTGATCAATGCCGCCGAGATCCTCGATCGCAAGGGCGTCCCTTTCTTCGACTTTTTCCGTTATGGTCGAGGCTTGAAACAGCGAGAGAGAGGAGATTCATCCGGCCATGGATCTCCGGATGCCGAGGCCCATCCCACCAGCACGGCTTAACGCCGCCCGACGCCTCTGCCTGCAATCAGAGCAAAGCGAATGAGCGAGCCCACACCACGATGTCCCAGAGCGATGCTTCGTGCTCCTCAACGCTCACAACTTCAATTTCTTCTTCTTCTTTTCTTTTCTTTTGTGTTCTCACGTTAAGCTGCTGCTATATGTTGAGTTTCTCTCTTCTTTAT
>JAOXJJ010001205.1:220777-239800 GCA_025769935.1 Phoenix roebelenii
GCTGTCCCGGGACGGACTCGACTTCCGATGGCTGTGGGCCGTTGCCTAGACCCTTCACTAAGGGCTCCTTCCTGGGGAAGCCTAGGCCAAATCCTGGCAACATCATTGCTCCTCGTTGTTGGCCCGTGAGGAACCAGGAGGATTCTGGCCTTGGCACGCCAATCTGTTCGGAGAAGGTGCCGGCAGGACCTGGGCGTAAGGAGGCGGCACCTATGGGGCTCCCTCACGTTGCAAGCCCTGAACAGCCGCGGCCAAGGCTTGAACTTGCTGCACCAGGATGTCGAACCGTTCCGGGTGGACTTGCAAGGTTGAACCAGCCGGAGGAGGCGAATTCTGGACGGAGTGCTCCGGACTAGGTGGGAGATGTCAGGAGGCGTTAGAGGCTCCCTTACTTCTCAACTTTATGATCGCGACTCGGGCCCTTCCTCTAGCGCCAACTGTTGCTGGAAACTGGACCCGGGGGTGACCGGTCAGCCGAGAAGGGGGGAGCTCCGGTGAGGCGCTGGCGGGCGGCGATCCGTTGGCGGGCGGCGTCTTCCGGTGGACCTGCAGAGAAGCCGGTGGACGGGTTTTCCGGCGCCGGCCCTCCGATGCTTAAGTCAGAGGGGGCAAGTGTAGATGAGGAGAAGAAACAGTGAGCGCAAGAGTCTCTGTCCGCCAGCCCCCTCTAAAATGGAGGAGTCCCCCTTTTACAGAGAGGTGCTGGGTTACCTGTGATGTGACAAAGCGAAACTGTAGTACAACTGAACATGTCGCATGATCAGGCGATTTAATGCTCCGAGGTCGGAGGCAGGAAGTTGTCCTAGCTGATTGAGTGTGGCCGAACTAGCTTGACGTGGAGGACTGGAGAAACTCACCATGGAGAACTGGAGATCCGTAGACAATAGGTAGCACGCGCATTAATTATTGAGTAAGCCGGAGATGTGCATTAATTGTGGAGTAGGCTGGAGGTCTTCGGGAGCCATGCGTGATGATGGTTGAGTAGGTCGGAACTATGCATTAATGGTGGGGTGAGCCGGAGGTCTTCTGGGGCCATGCGCATTAAATGCTGATGACGATGGCTGGGTATGCCTTCTGATCGGGTCACGGAAGGGGTGGGTGAAGGGCAAGATCGAAGATCCGAGGTGGTTGATTCCAGGGTCGGATACCTAGTTGGGTGCCAAGTCGGGAGCCCAGGGGTCGGATGTATCCGAGGTCGGGCGCCTCTAATTATGTGCTCCACGACGTGCTTACGTGCCTTAGAACGGTTCGTATTACATCCGTCCGATCTATCTTCCGGTTTCCATACGTACGCAGGTTTATGGAGACCGCTGGCAGCAGCCAGGCCAGCTTTCCTTTCTCGCGAAGAGGAGGGGGAAAAAGGCTGCAGCTTTGAGTGCGGCAGGACACGAGGACAGAGGCAATCAAGGCCAGGTTTCCGCTTCAAAAATAACGGCATTATTAATTCCCCATCGCGTTTTACCGTGAAAGTGGGGCCGATGTAAAGCGATGCTCCCATGGTAGGTAGCTCTTATCTCAACAGGATTTCCTCTTCTCAACTATTGGCTTCATGTTTGCAAGGTGACTATGGATCTTGATTTCGAATCGAACCTAACATACTAAAAGCATTGCAGATTTGATGCTAATTCCTTAGCTTGCAACACATAACCTTGTCTTAATTGCAATATGTTCTAACTTAATAATTGGAATTATGACGATGACATCCAGCCTAAAGGTGGGAAAGGCTCAAATGACGATAATTATGCGACCAACAGCTCCATGTGCCTCGGGCTGGTTAAAAGTTGGACAGCATCTTTGGCAATTATAGCCCTAGTTGTACGAGCCAATGGATTATGGGGTAGGACGAGGCTTAGCTAAAACCCCAATCTAATCACTGCTAGATTGGAGCGCAGCGGACGCATACTTCCATGATTATAGAACCATCCAAAAACACAGTTGAGGACAAGCTCTTGTAGTTAGTCTATATATATATATATATATATATTGATCGATACTTGTTCTTTGATGGCACATATTATTAACCATCGACACAACAACATGTGAAACAAATTAAAGTGACAGGAGGGAAAGGTTCGACAAAACCTAGAGCTCATCACGCATGTTTCTTGATGTCATTCGTAATCTTGATTCGTAATGCATGCACAGAGTATTTAATTAAGAAGCAAGAGCATCAGCGTTCTCTCTGATTAGAAAAAAAAAAAAACAAATTCTGATATATCGATCGGCAGCAGATCTGAAGTCAAGAAGAGCAATTTAATTAAATGTGAGCCATGAAGCCAAATGGACCGCATCAACCTTGTTTAGAGGACCGATTTGGCCTCCTATTGCGGGACGTTCTTCACGCAATTCAGAGTGCTCTCTTGGCCTGTTGATTTCTTCGTCACTCTCTCCCTTAGGAGCCTCCTCAAGATCTTCCCGGAGGATGACTTAGGGATGGAGTCGACGAAGTGCAGTACTCGAATCCTCTTATAGGTAGCAACATTGGAGGCCACATACCTCATGATCGCCTCCTCGCTATCTCTTGCTTTTGGGCTCATCACAACGCAAGCTGCAGGAATCTCCCCTGCTTCCTCGTCGGGCAACCTGCATGCCATTACATTTGTAAAGTTGGCGATCGCTCCGACTGGTGAACGAATGTTTGATGAACCATGCATGCACTTACGCAAAGACGGCTGCATCATCAACGGAAGGATGAGAGAGAAGTATGGCTTCTAACTCTGCCGGAGCTACCTGCAAGCATGCATGATGCATGGAAGTCATGCAAAGTTCATCATTCAGCGTCTACCTGATCCAACGTAGCGAGGCAACTCAACTTAATTCGGGGCTGAGTTTCTTTTCAATTTATGGAGACGAGACAAATATTTCCATGCTATATGTGACTTGTTGATGAATAATTTGGACATAATGCGTTTCTAGCAGGAACATCGATCATGCAAGTACGTGCGGCTCTTTGATATCGCACATCTGGAGATAATTTGGCATCTTTAATCTAGGTGGAGATGTCGGATGAATAGACTGTTATATTTTTCGAGCAACATATATTTATTTCTCTGGAAAAAGAAATGCTCATGGAATTATACCGCCACTCGTGGAAATTTTTTGGCCGTAATCTCGTAAGAAACTTGTGCAAGTGGATAGATCCGTTCCATGCATGGTTGCACATCAATGGCCCCCTGTCAGGGAGCGACCGCGCCAGGCCAGAATTATTTCTTTTTATTAATTAAGTGGTTGGCAGTTGCTTGTCCGCTAATGGAGCGTCGAAAAAGATAAGAAGGGATCGGTCCATTGGAAGGGGCAATCTCTAAGTGCGCATGAACCACCAAGAAGGAAACACTCCAAAAGAGAGAGAAAAAAAAAAGGGACAACAAATAAAATAAACTGATTAAGTGGGCATCGGTGCTTTGATTAGACTGCACTAAGAACCACTGTTGCCATCTAAATTTATATATCTTCTTCTGTTTGTTAAGTGGGGATTTGATCGGTAGCCCCTCCAATTTCTCTATTCTGAAAATGTCAAAAATTATGGAGGCCGGGATGCGATATCTCACCTGAAAGCCTTTGTACTTGATGAGCTCCTTGATGCGGTCCACGATGAAGACGTCGCCATCGTCGTCTATGTAGCCCACGTCACCCGTGTGGAGCCACCCTTCATTGTCTACAGTTCGCTCTGTTTCTTCGCTATTTTTGTAGTAACCTGCGGGAGGAGCCGCATAATTAGTGCCGGCGGGCTTGATTTTTTTGGTCGAAAACAATGATGAAAGCCATGGATCATAACACCGATTTAATCATCCATATCCATAGGAAAACCCTCCGGTTCTCAAAGCTAATGTTTTACTTACGAGAGAGAGAGAGAGAGAGAGAGAGAGAGACTTTATTCTTTTGGGAAAATTACGTAAAGCCAAGGACTTCAATCGCCAATCCAGGGAATAATATTGCATGAATTTTTTTTTGCAGCAGAAGGATCGATATATAATAAAAGACTCATCCAAGCTACTTTTGTTGAGAAAAATGAATTTATTTATTTTGCAAAAGCTATTCCATTAATTGGTTCGCAAATGGGAACTGGCGGGTGCATGCATACTGGGATAAGCCCAGCAGTTGGCTGCACGGGCCTTCTCCACACGGAGGTGGCCAGTGTCTATTCCAGCTTTAGTCGGTGTTTCTCGGGGGTTGGATCGATGCATGCAATTAGTAACGCATTAATTCTTGGCTGGCTTAATGAAACGGATGAGCTCTATTATGATGTAGGTGGCTTGATTACGGGATTTATGGTTCAAGAGATGCCGCTGGATTGCTGCCACCCTTACTAGCTAATTGGCCGCAGGTCTGAGGTGGCCTCGAGTTGAATTATCTCGAACCAGGCTAATAAATTTTGATTGCCAGAGAAATTAAAAAAAATATCCCATCTAATGCCCATTAGAGTAATTACAAGTTAATCATTGCTGCTGGATAGCGATATAAACCTAGATTATTATAAATTAATTGATATACTTGTCAGGAGGAGAGGAGACAGAGTAAATGGGCCAGAGAGGGAGAGAGAGATCAGAGAATTACCTTGCATGACGCATTGACTCCTGACACAAACTTCACCTGGAGTGTTCTTGGGGAGGGACCGGCCGGTGTTGGGGTCGACGAATTTCACCTCCAAGTTGGGAAGAATGAATCCAACGGAGTTCTTCTTGGCGATGCCGTGCCCCTTTCTTGGATCTCCATGGGTCAGAGTAATGCAGCTATGCTCTGTGAGTCCATATGCCTATTTTTCAAGGCGAGGACGTGGTGCCCAGAATGCGAGAACGTAAGTGAGCTATTGCTTGCTCTCTATATATGTATAACCTTGACTGCTGATTAATTAAATATATAGCTTGTTTCCAAAGGAACATAGGCAGGCAGCAGGGCAATTCATGGGAGCTCTAACTTGTTCGCTAGCATTGCCTCACGACACAAACTGTCGTTCATGCGACGACGCAGTTCATGAGGCGATGCAAACGTACAGTAAATCCGCAGTGCTATCCAGACTTTTTGTGGTTTCCAAGGAGTTAAAAACAAAAAAAAAAAAGGCTGACATGGCAGCTGATCTGGCTCTCACTGCCAGATTAGCTAATTCATTAATTTCGATTGGCTAGTGGTGTCTCTGATTAATAATTGATCGATCGCTAGCTAATAGCTCGTTCGAAGCTAAGTTCATGCATGAGTTCATCGATTCATTACCTCCTGAACCTGGACGCCCGGGAACTTGTCCTCAAAAGCGGCGAGCAGCTCCGGGGCGAGCGGCGCAGCCGCCGTCATGACCGACCTGAGCCGGAGCATCCCGAGGTCGAACTCGTCGACGATAGGGCTCTTGACCATTGCGAGCATGATGGCGGGCACGATGGGGGCAAACTGCACCTCGTGGGCAATGAGGGCGCGGAGGAAGGCCCCGAGCTCGAACCTTTCCATGACCACCACCTTCCCTTTGTTCCGGAGGGAGGCGCAGCAGATGCCGGTGATGCCGTAGATGTGGAAGAAGGGCATGAGGCCGAGCACGGTGACGTGCCCGATCATGTCGGGCCCCACGCTGAAGAGGGAGGAGCAGAGGTTGGCCACCAGGTTCCGGTGAGTGAGCATCACCCCCTTGGAAGACCCGGTCGTGCCCGAGGAGTATGGAAGGGCGCACAGGTCTCCCTGCGTCACCTTCTCTTCCGTCTCGCTCGGACCCGCGCGGTCCGACGCCTCCAGCAGATCATCCCATCTTATGGCATCCCCCACCTGCCCTTCCCCGACGACTAGGATAGGCACCCCGAAATCCTTGACCTGTTGTTTAGTTATACATGCATGCAGGTAACAGACTAATTAAGGGATAAGTTAGCTATGGATCCGCTGCGTTCAAGAATATTGGATCAGGACGTAATGGTACTTGGTTATTAGAATAGACCAGAATACGAGCGGACTTCATCGACCGACTGACCTTGTCATGGGTGAAGCTGTTGGCGACGATGAGCCTGGCATCCGAGTCTTCCACCTGCTTGCGTATCTCCAGCGGCAGCGCAAGGGGGTTCGCTCCGGAGAAGACCCCGCCGGCGGCCATGATGCCGAGGGCCACAACCGGGTAGATGGCGAGGTTGGGGAGAACCACCACCACCACATGGCCCTTCCTGAGGCCCACCGACCGCAGCGCCTTTGCAAACCTTCGCGTGTCGCGGACCACCTCGCCGTACGTGTACGTCTTCCCGGTGGACGCTTCCAACAGCGCCACCTTGTCGGCATAGTCCTCGGCGTCTTGCAGTACGAACTCAGGCAACGTTGTCCCCTCCGGCACCGGAACTGCCGAGAACTTGCTGCGGAAGATGTGCTGCTCCTCTTCGGCAATGGCTATGTCCCCCATGTTTGTTTCTGATGATCAGCGTGGCTTCGTTTGAGTTGCGCGAATGCACGTAGGTACGGGGGTGTGGGGGGTTTATAAAAGAGATCATAAGAGTGGTTGGCCGGTTGCAGGTGACATGCGGGGGCAAGAAACGCATTTGACGTGCGGATGGAAACATCGGCCGGTGAGATTTGGTTGGGTCATGGCCTCGGGATTTCAAGAACCTAGCGGACAGCTGCATGCGCCCGCCGTAAATTGTATGCATGTATATGTATGTATATAGTCACGTATACTGTATATACTATCACCGCATATTTAGATTAAGAATCCCAAAATTAATTAGTTACTGGTAATTTATATTAGAATAATGCTGGTAATTTGTCCTAAAAAATCACTTGTATGACTTTCTTTTAATAATGCTGTTGACATATGCTTTGCTTATGCTGATATTTTTTTTTTCATATTATCCTTTCCGTTTTCATACCATCAAAAATAAAAACTGTTGCCTTTTTCTAGGTCATGTTAGTATGTAGATACATCCTTTCTTAATTAGGTGGCTTAACACCGCAAGCTTACAGGGGTATATTTATAAATTCAGAAGTTTTAAGGGATATATATACCAAAAAAAACCTTTTTTTCCAAGAAATTCTTTCAGGAAAATATTTTCAATATTTTTGATAACAAGTATCCATAGTTAGTGCAACCAAATATCTATCTATCTATCTATCTATTTGGTAGAACGGCGAACCTATAAAATCAAAAAGTATAAGAAAATACAATGACGACAGTAACCAAAGAATGGTTGTCCTAAATAAAATCCCCAAAATGCTGAACCGCAAAGGATGTCATTCAATCAGCCGCACTGTTAGCCTCTCTATAGGCATAAGTGGCTCGATGAAAGATGCACTCATCCAAAAGTAATCACACTGTTAGCCTCTCTATAGGCATAAGTGGCTCGATGAAAGATGCACTCATCCAAAAGTAATCAAATTTCTAGTCGAAAGCAAGTAAAAGAGAGTAAAAGCACCACAGCTGGTGCTTGTAGTTGCGTCAATCCCATTCATTTTTTCGATTTTGATATAATAGTTTTTGGACATTAAATACATCAAACCGCAGTAACGGACGACGCAACAGGCAGTCCAGTTTCAGCGGGTGCACCTCAAGGAAGACACTGAGGGGAAGCACGGCCTCTCACTCAGGCATGATCTCTTGGAGGTTGCATGGTAGCCGTGCTCTCTTGGAGGCTGGAGGAGATGCAGCAGAGCCTGGAGCTGACGGATGAGCACATGGAGGCCTCAAGGAAGACGTTGGAGAAGTTCGGGAACATCTCGGGCAGCAGCATCTGGTACGAGCTGGCGTGCTTGGAGGCAATGGGAACGGTGAAAAGAGGGGATACAGCGTGGCAGATCGCCTTTGGAGGACCTTTGAAAGACCTCAGATCGAGGACCACACGTAGGGGATTCTTTATTTATTTATTAGCAGTGCAACATTCACCATAACAAACGCAGAGAACCGAACCCAACGATGGCATGCATGCAAAATATGATAGAAGTTGATGGAAGCGAACAGGCTGCGTCCCTCTTTACCCTGATACTCTTGCATCCGGCCTGCAGTTGTCGCTGCCCTTCTGGAGGGAACCAGGGCGTCGCGGAATCCGTCAAGCTGCCAAAAGTCGAAACCATTTCTCATGGTATGGAGCCAAGGAATTCCCTTGGACCATTGAAACGATCACCAAGAGCCTGCTGCCTTTTATATGACTGAACAGTCGAACACCATATGCTTTAATAAGATGAACCTACAACTCCATAATCTTTAATAAGATGAACCTACAACGAATACATTATATGATTTCCAAACAGTGTTTTACAATTTCATGGTTAAAGTGTCCCCATCCTATCATAAGATGTTGACACCAAAACATCAACAAAAATCAAATCATTGGAAACAAGTTAGGATTGAACATTTCCAAAAAGTATGAGGAAATTTCAATAATTTTGACACAAACTTATATGTTTTATGAGAGCAATGTCAACCATCCAGTTTTTTGCTGCTGCACTGCATTGATGAAAACCATAACTCTGCCCTCATACAGGCAAAACGTGGATCTGCACAACAAATTCCATATATCACATACCGGCCATACATTAGTAGATAAACCACTGTGGATGCATCACAGCAAGCCAAAATATAAACATGATCGCCATATAGACTATAAAAAGAATATGGACATTACAACTTACGAAGCATTCATTTGGAAATGAGATTTTTTTTTGTGAGAGAGAGAGAGAGAGAGAGACAGGGAGAGGGCGAAAGGGAGAGGGAGGGGGGGGGGGGGAGATCCTCCCAATTAGGGACAAATTATAAGATACCCACTGCATTTGCAGATACTTAAACAATATCACTTCTCTCCTTGTCAATGAGTAGCACATGTTTTAATTCCTCTCCATACTAATCCATTCATTAAATTACATGGAATATCTTGTCATCAAAAGATTCAGTTCAACAATATCCTGAAAATTCTCACCTAGGGCAACATCAATTACCACACCCAGCTGCCAGAGGTTCATAAGCGCACCATGTTCCACCCTGCCCCCTTTGCCTTTTCTCTACGAAGAAGAGCTTTGAGAATAAATATTTCTAGTGCAGCAGCTAACTAATATCCTTGACCATGCATCACATAGCATAATAAATACTAATCTCAAAGCGTTAAATCATCAAAAGATTCTAAATCCTCCATGATTCCTAAAACAGAGTAATCTTAGTCTCAAATGTTGCTGTTGAACTTATTCTTTCAATTTATTACATGCACATATGTCTTCTTACTAATATATAATTTGACAACTATTTTATGCAAAATTAATTCCCAAAATCAATGCTTGATCTCCAGATGAGCAGCTGCAGTGTTTCAAGAATGGACAAATATAAAATGCACTCTATTCCTTCTACAAGATGCTGCGATTTACTGCAAATAGTGGAAATAGAAGTATGATATTGTTCAGAGATAATACTAGTAGTGTTGAAAACTTTTGAAGAATTTAATGTAAAAGCACTAGCACCAAGAGAGAGAGAGCTATGACTTACAGAAACAGTCTCAGCACCAGTCTACAGGTTCTGCCACTGCCTCACTTCTGCAGAAAATGAACAAGATTGGATTAGCACTTCCTGGAATGACAAATTCTTCCACTTCAAAAATTTTACAGAACCGTGAAATTGTTGAGAAGGAAAAGAAAAGGCCCATTAACTTGTATCTCACTTCTTGGAGATATACGAACAAGGTGAATATGTTAAAACCTAGACAGCTGATGAGGTCCCAAGGTTGCAAAAATTAAATCATGTTCAAATAATGTTCCAGTTCAAGCAAGCCAAACACATATGGCACCATCCCCAGCTAGAACGCAGGACTTTCCTCTTGAAAGTTAAGCTTTACATTAAATGGCAAATATTAACTTGAATATGTACATGGAAACTGCCTAGAATTTTTTGATAAAAAGGAGTAAAATAGCCACATCTGCACCAAATCAGTAGACTATCATGAGGGAAAGACAAACATTTTTGATATCTTGACTAGTTTCTTCTCTTGCCCTCTCTCTATAATCAAGTGACCTAGAATACCATGTAATGAACATTTGGAACAGAACTTACATGCCATCCTGGTAAACGGGTTGAGCTAACTCTGCAAGAATAAGCCCCCATCAGGCATCTGTCTGCACACAATTTAATGGCAGCAGAAATGAAGGGAACAATAATTTTGAGACCAGGACAATGAATGGCTGGTTTGCTTATATTCTTTTTCAGAGATTACCTGAAAGAAAAATAAAATAATAAGTCATAGGTGCAGCAAACAAACATAAGCTAATCGTAGAAACTTTATTAAATACCTCTACGGCCTATTTATAGCCTATCTCTTTCATCAAATGGCGATAGCTTCGCCCACATATGATGCGTTGCCAAAAATACAGTAAAAATTCTTGAAGGCTCATTTGCATCCTTTGCTGAACAAGCCTAAGCACCAGCAACAGGAAGTGGCCAATCAATGTAATGACAGAGTATATCAACTCATGGCAGTAAACAAGTACAGCAACTCACCATCTGACAAGGCACCTCTGAATACCTCTAGAAATTGGACGAATGAAAGATGGATCTCTCTGTGCATAGAGTAAACCAACCTAACCACAGATACGAAAATGTTAAATTACATGGAATGCCTAAGATGTACAATTAGCGAAAAGTAGTGGATGACACTTAGCAAATCAGGTTATGCAATTGATTGGAAACTCCTGGTACCTCCAGCATGGCAACTGCAGAAGGATCATCCAGTATTTCGAGGCTATCATCAGCTAGATAATTCACCTATGGAAGAAAACAGATAAAAATAATTAATTCTAGAGCCAAAATTTGAGAGAAACAACAACCAATTCAGCTTGGTGGCATGCTATAATGATTCTTTATTAGCGAATACTGTTTTCACAATAACAAGATGAAGAGGTCTCTTAATACTCTTTTCTCTTATCTGAAAAAGGTTGGAAATTATAATAAATCCCTCAAACTCAAAATTTTAGAATAAGGGAAGCTGCATATATACACCACTTACAGCCTAAGGCCTCTGAGTCACTAAATATAATTTCACATATATACCTCCTCGTAGCAGAAATCATCAGAGTACACATTTACAACTTTGCACAGATTTGGCAACAAAACAATCTCCAACAAGCTGATCAGATGAAAATTCCAGATAATTTTGAGGTTTAAGGTAAGCAAATGACTCCTGTAGTATATACTTCAACGCCACATAGAATGGCCTCGAAGGATTCTGCAGACAAACATCTATTGGCCTTCCATCTCCAGCACATCATACAAGACAAGGGAGAGGCAACAGAATGGGCCACTGAACCAATTGACTTTGAAGCAATGTAAACAGTAAGAACCAACTTGGAGGCAACAGCTACAATGTCCGGAAAAGATATCTATCAAAGGACAAAGTTATAGAAAACCAAGGGACTACTAAAGCTGCTAGGCAGACAAGGAAAGCATGTCTGTGTCTGCAGACTCAAAAGAATTCTACAAGCATGTGAAAATGAATAGCTAACAAAAGCATTTGGACAGTCACTGATGACAAAAGTTACTAATTTCTAACACCAGAAGTGTGTGTATTTCATGATACACGTGCTCACACTAGAAAGGGAAGTGAGCATCTCTCTGTGTAACCTCTTTTGCATTCAATGAACTAGCTTGATCACTATTTCTAAGGCCAAAGCATGAGCATAAAAAATGCATTCTCTAGTTGTCATCACGCGTGCGCACATACATCAACTGTATGAGATTAAAACAGAAATAAACAATCCAAAGAAAAGTACAGAGGTTCCACATGTTGCTGTAATTATATATAAATGATCTCATGGTGACTAGACATTGCACTCTGAAATTTGATGCATGATGAGAAAACCTACCCCAAATTCCGTATTTACAAAAGATTGGACAAAGTCCATGAGTTGAACCTTTGCCCACTTCAAAGATGCAACAGGATCATCAGTACGAGGTGGATGCCTCCAAGGAGCACCAAAAAACAATCGAGTCTCTGGAATTTTCCCGGCACGTGCATCAGAAGCAAATTTTTGCAGGATAACTAATGCTGATTCCATGGCTGGGTTCACCACAGTCACCTAACAAAGCACAAGAAAAATAAATAAAAATAGTTTTTTCTATGAATTTGTAGAATCAAGTAAACACAAAAACCATGGACATTTTCTTTAAAAAAGTTACAGATATATCAAACTTTCCAAGTTACAGAGGCGTAGAATAACAATATGACAATGGGAAGAAAATGGAGTTATTTCGACAAGAACAAAATAGGATCGAAAGGTTTTTAAGCCATTGTGGACACGTCGATTGTTAATTTATTGCAGTGGTCGTTGGGAAACTTCATATTGCTAAATTAGATCACAAAGACAAATGAAAATGCATATTTCTGTTATCCTTTGAGAAAAAGGTCAAAGGTCCACTTACAGCCTTTTTAATTGATGAACCACTGGGTGATGCACACATACATCTAAATTAGATCACAAAGACAAATAAAAATATATTTTTCTTTTATCTTTTTGAAAAAAAGGTTGAAGTTCCATCTACAGGCTTTTAATCGATAAACCACTTGGTGATGCACAGAACTAACAAAGTTGCTGGGTCAACAGTTTGACAACCCGATTGAAGGAGAATCAAATATCAAACCTGAGTTCTACTTTTTTGAGACTTCAAATTCATCAACTAATAGGTTTTGAGATCTCATCTGCAGTATTAGAGATGACTGACTATCTAAACATGGTTATCATGAAAGCAATCATAGGCTTCCAACAAGGGACATTTGGTGGATAATTGTCTGGAGTCCAACCATATATCGGAAAATACTGTTTTCTACATAACACCAAATCATGCATGCAAATGTCAACTTGCTTTGTTCTTAGATGTACCATGGCACTCCTAGACACTCAATTATAAGGGACAGACATTATAATTTAATAGAGGGTGATCTCACAAGCAATGACTAAGAAGCCCACAGGCAGTCCAGAAAAAATCAAAACTTTCTCTTGGTAATCTGAGGTCCTTCTTCATGGTCATAGATTTTGAAGATGAGTAAAGCAAGGCACCTCAGGTCAAGAGATGGCCGCCCTTTTTGTGGTTAATTTCTCAAAAAATGTCTGTATCCTTGCTAAACTTTCACAACGAGTTCAGTTGATTTCCAGGAATACTACAGAGTAATTGCTCAGAAAAATATGCAACCAAATTCAAAGACATGATGTTGACACTATATTCAAAGATGTGATTTTGACATCCTACCCCAAGCTAATCAGTTCGTTTATATATGTTGACAAAAGAATGCTATGAAAAGCAAATTATTCCTATAATTTTTACGGACTAGGTTGAACAAAGTAGTTTGATTAATAACTGATGGTGATATATTAAAATTATAAAAAAAATCATAAGATACTTTAGTTATATGGATCTGCCAAGAATAAGGTCTAAAGAAATTGCTTAATGTTATAGCATTATTCAACATGCTTCTAAACCCTAACCCTAAACCCTAAGATATAAAACTTGCATATGTCTATGCTGATGTCAAACAAAATAAGTAAATCCTAGAAGCCATTTTTGCAATGTGCCATAATATAGCTATTTTTTTCATAGCTAAGCTTCAAGGTGCCTCATATCAATATATGCCAAATAAATTTATTGCAATACATTATTATAGTTTACCTTTAATGG
This sequence comes from Phoenix roebelenii, assembly GCA_025769935.1. Lineage (NCBI taxonomy): Eukaryota > Viridiplantae > Streptophyta > Magnoliopsida > Arecales > Arecaceae > Phoenix > Phoenix roebelenii. The sequence continues at coordinate 234,372 of JAOXJJ010001205.1, forward strand.
GATGTGACATTGTGACCTACTAAGTCACAAGCATCTACATAAGGATAGCACAAAACACAGGAAGATCTATTAGACAAGATACTATCCAATTTATAGTAGGGTAAGTAGAGCAAAGACTTCTCACTTGTAAATATGCCAAGTAGGCATCAACAATGTCCTCAAAACTGCTTCTGCTATTCTGCATAAGCCTGTAATAAGAAGGAAAAATTTTAGTCTATTGCAAGGTTGATTGTACAACATAGTAGGCTTGATGGTATCATACTGCTTACATGTAGGGAAAGCAGTAGAATTACCATTTACCAGAAAAATAGAAATGTTGCTCGATAAATAATTCCTGCCAAAACAACATAGTTCATTGGATATCATGATCAAGACTTAACTAAAACTTTCGGGCTGTTTGGATGCCCAGACAAATTATCCAGGAAGAAGTCCCCTGCTGACCCAAATATTTAAGAGAAAAGGCAGCAATGGTAGATTAAGAAGATCAATGGAATCGGGGAGATTGCAGAACAAACAATTCTGAAAAGTTTGGATCCTCTGTTCTTTTTGAAACACAATTTTCACTATCCCATATTGTGAGGATTTCTGGATCGAAACTTTCCTTGAGTAGGAAAGAGAAGCTCTTCCATGCCAACTCCATGCTAGCTCATTCCCACCATCCACTTTAAATGGTGTATTCTCTGGAGGCATCCAAACAGGCTCTTAGTCTATTGTGTAGTTTATCATAAGTTGATAGAAATGCAGGCATGGACACTGCATTTCAGTTGGGCATAACATAATTTTTTTTGTCATTTCTTCTCTTAAATATGTAATTTTTGTTTACATTTATCATAATAAACATAGTTCTTCAGAAAAACAGCATTTCTGTGAAACAGATATTTATTCAGAAAAACAGCAATGATGCTAGAGCCAGAAAAGAAAAATCTACGTAGTAACCTTGAAGTCCAGAACTAGCAATTGTAGAAAACAATAGAGCAGATTCACAATCACATTAAAGTAACAAAAAAATAATGAACATGTAAGAAAGTGATGGCCATTGAAAGAAACTTAAATCTCGCATTTGAAAAGTTTAGCACCTGATTTCCCATGCTGTGATTCCCAATGAAACATTAAAAGATAGGGGAGGAAGAGAGAGAGAGAGAGAGAGAGTAATTTGCTAGGCATGATGATTTCATTCTATGCCAAGTTCTTGATCTTATACTTTTGGTTCATGGAAGACAAAACATTCACCTTCCTTCCCCTGTTATGTTGCTTGTACCTTGCATTTAGATTGAAAAAGAACAAGCAAAGCAACTAGGTCCAACAAGGTTAAAAAAAAAGACATGCATGTCTCAATTAGGTAGACATCATAAGCAAAAGCAGACAAGTGACTTACTCCTGGTAATGAGTGCTTCCCTTAAGCGCATATAGTTCAGAAAGATGTCGTGGATTTGGGCCAAGAACTTCATCAATCACTTTCCACTAGAAATTCAACAAGCATCATTTTAGAATCAAAGCACAGAAATTGGTAACCAAGACATAATGAGGACTACTACCTAGATGACAAAAGATTACTACCTCGGGCTCACTGAAGAAATCTGAAACCATGTGCAGCTTAGCTTCTTGAGGACTCCATCCAAAGGCCTTCGGATCATGGATTAGTTAATATGCAAGTTAGAGGGGGAAAAACTATAGATGCAAAGATTCATTAAGATAATTAGCTGTACAGGAAACCATTCTCTGTTTAATATAGAAAAACAAAAAGCCAAGAAAGCAGCCAGAAAAAGATACCTCACGGGAGATGAATATGTCTGGAAATCCAAAATCAATGAACGCTTGATAGGAATAGTAACTGGAAAGTTAGAAGAAAGTTAAAGATGCATGCTGCATAAAGAGATAAACATTAAGATGCAATGAAAGAAAATGATCGCTCTTCTTTCGAAGAGAATGAAAAAAAAAAATGTCACTGTTAACAAAAAAAATCATGAAAGAGAGTTAAAGCCTGTGTTTATTATTATGCCATTGATCAGCCATACACAAGAGTATGGGCAGAAGATTGATCTGCCATTCATATTAGCTGGATAAACAGAAGGGGGTCTTCAAAGCATCATCACATTCAGGACCTACTGGACGTCAGAGTAGAGTTTTGAGCGATTCGGACCCTGTGCGAGGGGAATCATGTGGCCGATAATCTGCCAAACATAGGGTACACTAATGAAGCGTGGAACTATCTGGAGTCTGTGACTTATAAGGCTCAGGCAGATGGGCAAGACTCAAGAGTGCTATTTTTTGAGGACGTAATTGATGGGTTTGCCCTTCCTTGCTTAACAAAATAAAATAAAAGGAATAAATTTTACTGCAAGATGCAAATTCCTATGTTACTTCCCTAGCATTAGACGAGGACTCGTCGATCTCCATGCGAACAATTAACGGCCTAGAGTAATCTGTTTATCATGAAACTTGTAAAGTTTTAATCCGACGATAACGGAACTCAGACCCAGCAGGTCCTATTAAAACAATCCAAATTGCTCTTGAAGGAAGAAAAAAAAATGCCAAATATCAGTGTTAGGATCTTACCTATCTGATGTCACAAGAATGACGGGCAAGCATCCCTCATTCACACCAAGGGCTATCAATCTCCATATGAAGCTATCGTGGTACATCGCGGCAGACACAGTTGAATCATCTTCTGTCGACTTGGCCTTAAGCACATCAATGTTGTTTATAACCAGCTTTGGCTGCACCCAGAGGGGTTAGGGTTTTGAAATCGGAAGTTTGGGGAATTTTTAGATCTTATTTCTTTGGGCAGCGCAGCAGACCTGGAAGAAGTCGACCTGTGCAGCCTCGGAAAGGATCTCGACGAGGAGGTAGGGCCAATCAGTGGCGGAGTTGGCGAGAGGCCTGGAGAAACCTCCGGTGCGGTTGAGATGGCGCACCGCCTCCCTCCTCCACTCCTGATGCATCCCAATCACCTCCTTGGCCAGCCTCAGCGCCACCATCGCCTCCCTCACGTACGCCGCCTCTTCCATCGAGTACCTCCTTCGGAGCGACCCTCCACCACCAGGAGCCGCGACATCGATCTCCCCTGGGCCGATCCTCGCCGAGAAAGCGAGTACGGCCTTGGCCCAGAGAGCGGCCGCGGACTCGTCCCGCCGGGGGGGGAGGCGAAGGCCAGGGCCAATGACGCGGCGGAGGGCGGCGTGCAGGCCGTGCCACCTGTCGAGGGCGGCGAAAACGTCGCGGCTGCCGATGGCGCCGAGGCGGACCCCGCGGTCCACCAGTCTCTCCAGCTCGCGCTCCAGACTGGCACGCAGGTGGCCGAGGGGCCGCGGCGGTGAAGAGGAGGAGGCGGCCCACCAGGGGGTGTTGGGATAGGAGGCGGCGGCCGAAGCGGCGTCGTCGGATGCGAAGTCGACGTAGGCGGCGAGGTGGGGGCCGTTGTTCCAGTCGGGGAGGAGGCGGTGGAGGAGGAGGGAGGTCTTGCCGACGCCGCGGGGCCCGTGGAGGAGGAGGATGGGCCGCGGCACGCGGTGGTGCTGCGCGTGGTTGTTGAGCACGCTCTCCAGGATCGGCCGCGGGATGATCCGCCACACCTTCGCCGCCACCGGACGCCCCATCCCAACCACCCGGCTTCCCCCTCCAAAGGCCGAGACCTGGCTACCCTTTTCTTCTTTTTTTTCTGATTAATTAGTATATGAACTCTTCCACATTGCCACGTCGGGGCTCGGGGGGTTTAGACTTTAGGGTTTAGGTTCGTGCCGACCTTGCTTCTGAATCGCTCGTTTGCTTATCTTCGGATGGCGACGATAGATGCCAAGCTGGGCCTACTCCGCTTATTATTTTATCTCTGGGTTTAGAGTGCTCCCAAAAATACCGTACAGTTTGGTAGCGTTGATGCTGCCTAGGAATTACAAGAGATGGGGAATGGGCGATCTTGAATCCGTTACCTGCGTAGAAACGCCATCCAATCAGCGGCTCCGCTCCGCTCTAAATATGAGCGGGTACTGTTTGTATAAAAAAGAAAAGTGTGTACGGCCTACCACAATGAAGGATGAATTGGGGCCTCTAATGACGGATCTTGTATCTCCATTCATCTTAACAAAGCTAGAAAGAGGGGGGAGCTCTCAGGTGAACTGAATCATTAAAAAAGATGCAGAATTTGTAGGATATAAACTCCTAGTTTCCTTAGCTACCGAAGATCCCTTGATGATGCTGGAATGAGTGAATTCTGCTTCCTGACATGGAGACTTGACTTAGATCATTTTTCTCCCCTGCAATCCTTCCTCCTTCCAGCCAATCTTGTACCAATAAGGCTCCTCTTCTTATCTCTTTACCCATCTCCATCCTATCTTGTCCCAACCTCCACCTTCTCCATTGGCTCCAGTGACAAGAAGAAACCTCTCACTCATTAACTAAATTTTATTATTTCCACATCTAAGCACATCCAATTTCGAACATCCCTGGCCTCTTGAGTTCCATCGCTATCATCTTCTCACCAACAACAAAATAAAAAACCCTCAAGATCTATATACTACAGAAAAATCAGGTATTGTCGACGCTTCTTAATGTATACACCGACATAAAAAAGCATCGATATTTTTATTTCCGACGTTTTCTAAAGCATCGCCAAAGTGTCGGCGATGCTATCGTTGATATTCAACTTTACGACGCTTTTTGAAAGCGTCGTTGATTTTAAAAGACGTCGATGCTTATAAGTGTTCTCTAGATATCAAGTTTTAGACTTATTTTAAAACACTTCGATTCTCTATTGCCACTTTATTTTCCAATCTACCCTTTAACAATGAGTGCCTAGGGATCATTATTTGATATCTATAGAAAATTAATAAAAAAAACTTGTTATTTGATGACCTCATCCTAGTTTTGAACTAGTCCAGCTTGCGTGAAGCTCGCTTAAGATAACTAGTTTTGAACTAGTCCATGACCATGAACTGGACGGTCTAGCTCGCGTGAAGCTCGCTTAAGATAACCATGGGCGCTGTTTGAATATGGATTCAAGTTCAAGCTGATTGGAATTATTTTTCGAAAAAATTCAATGAAAATAAAATAAATCCAAGACAACCAATACTGGGGATTAAAGTACAAACGCAAAAAGATGAATATATTTATCTCTAGCTTGAATTTTATAATCCGTTGTAGTCTAGTTGGTTAGGATACTCGGCTCTCACCCGAGAGACCCGGGTTCGAGTCCCGGCAACGGAAAGTTTTTAAAAAACGTTTTATTCATTTACGTTAGCATTTTGTGCTTGACCTATATATTTCGTCTGGTGCCGCGCGGCGGCGTCTGACTGCCGTAAATTGTTCGTCCACCAGGTATCGCGATCTGTCTCTTGTCAGGGTTTTTTTTTTATTATTATTATTATTATATAATAGCAAAAAACAGAAGCTTCTTTGTTGTAGAAAGAATCATCTTTTTCGTTAAAGTAATTATG